>OZ017738.1:349667110-349967110 GCA_963969285.1 Odontomyia ornata | reverse complement strand
CAGCTTTCCTGTCATTTCTGGCGTTATTTTACTCCATTCTTCTAAAAGAGCTTTCTTTAAATCAATTTTGTTGTAAATTGCGTGGTTACGAATTTTTTTCTCCAGAAAAGCCCATAAATTCTCAATTACATTTAAGTCGGGTGACTGTGCCGGGGGAGCCATCAAATGAGGACAATTCCAAATAAGCCAAGATTGCACGATTTCTGACTTATGTTTAGGGTCATTATCTTGGTAGAATCTAAATTCACGCCGGATTCCGAGTTCGTCAGCACTTTGCAGGAGATTTTCCTTTAGGATATTACTGTACATGATCTTGTCCATGTTTCCTTCAATAAAGGCTAGCTTCCCAGCTCCGGCTGCTGACATACAGGCCCAAACCATTACGTTTGCCACCGCCGTGCTTAACAGTCTCATGTAAATTTGCTTTTTTGAGCTCTGTATTTGGCTTTCTCCAAACGTACGCCATTCCATCTGAGCCAAATATGTTGAATTTGGACTCGTCAGCGAAAATCACGGTTTTCGAAAAGTCCAAATCCTTTGAAATATGCTCCGTAGCAAAGTTCAGGCGGCTTTGTCGATTTTTGATACTGATGAACGGCTTCTTTCGTGCAACTCGGCCATTAAAATTATGCTTTCTTAGCACACGACGTATGGTTTCAGCACTGCATTCTTTACCAATTCCAGTAAACACTTTGTTCGCCAATTTAGGAGCTGATAACTTAGGGTTTTGCATTATTTTCCGGACGATCCACCGTTCATCAGACTCATTCAAAATTTTATTTGGTGCATTTCTACCCTTGTTTTCCAACCTTTTTTCATTGGTAAACCTTTCAATTATATGCTGAACTGTTGATGAACTTAAATTGACAACTTTGCTGATTTTGCGATGAGATTCACCATTTCTAAAATGATGAATGACTAATTCCCGCTGTTCAAGTGTTGTCCTACGGCCCATTTTAAATATTACACAATTTATCCACTTTTAAACTATCAAGGTCAAATAACTTTTTTAAAAATAAAATAAGAAACGCACTAAGTACAATATGTCCGAAAAAAAATCCGGTGAAAATCGTGCACTTTTAATGCTAGGATACAAAGAACTAACTGCATCAAATAAGCTGTGAGCTATCCTATGCAAATGATTTTGCTTCATTACTGCTAACGGGACATTTGAAACATTTTTTCTTACTTTCTTTTGTGCTTCGAATTTCAGTTATACTAACTGTAAAATCTGCATCAATATATTTGTAAATTTTTATTTATCTGCATAAGGACAACAGTTTGTTTAATATTTATTGAAGTGCATCAAATAAGCTGTGAGCCACTGTATTTTTTTTTTTCTTTGAAAAGCCGTCGAGCCTTACTCGACTTCGTTTCGACGCGTTTCGACTTCTTTGAGTTATCTTCAGTGTCTAACACTGAACTGTGTGATTAAATTCACAAAAAAATCTAAAGTCACATCGGCTGAAGTAAAATGGCGGCTGCTCGAATGTCGAAAAATGTGCAAAAATTTGTTATTGTAGTGCAGTGTATTGCAGTGCGGTAAAAATGATCACTGCCTTGAGATTAATGAAAAAAAACATATAAAAGGTAGTCGTGAGGGGTATCAAATGAAAGATCTTGATTGGAAAAAGTGCATGTTGTCCCAGAGACATGTATTGTTGTAGGTATAATATAGGAAAATTCAGACTACTATAACTTCATTAAATACCATTTGATCTTTGTGAAGATTTCAAAATAGATCAACCTTATAAATAAATAGCCAAGTGTGTATTAAGCACGCCCTTACGATTTTATTCAAGATAATGTAAAATTGAAAAATTATACTATTACTAACAATGTTGAGTAAATTCTCTTTCAGTTTTTGTCGGAACAAAGGAATTCAATCAATACCTCTCTCGACATAGATTAAGTAATTTAATGTTTTGAAAAGATTTCATTGAAAACTTTCATATGACACCCAACTCGATTACCATTGCTGAAAAAATTTAAGGGCACCCCCCTATCTGGAAAGATCCCTCTTAAAACTCTCTGAGCATTTTCGCGCTCTTCCAAAAATGTCGATGGCTGTAGGTCCTATAGGTTTCGAGAAAGTTGCTGAAACATACAGATGGACCGACACGGGCCATGATTTCGATAGGGTTTTGATTTTTAAGTACAAAACCATAAAAAGTTAGTTTTGCATCAGGGAGTCCAGGGTGAGGTAAAATGTATGGAAAATTTGTATCCTTCCCCCTCGTGATTGGACGTCTTTGGGCTGAAAAATCTCAGAAATTATTCATACGGAATTACAACAAAACGTGTTGGTGGTCCTTTAGATTTTAATGAAAATTTCACGAATAGTGTCTAATTTCAAGATTTTGAATTTGCTAAGCATTCAAACGAAATTGGACGCCTGGCATCCGTTGCATACAGACGTGTTTTTTAAAAGCTCCTGTATAAAAAAAAGAAGAAAAAAGCTTATTGTTTGTCACGTTATACAAACAATTGATTCATCGCTTGATATCACCAGTGGCTTAGCCAGAGGGTCTCAAGTAGGGTTTGCAATCCCGCAATGTGGGATCCCTCAATTCTGCGGGATCCCGCACAAATCTACGACCTGCTGGATCCCACAACAAAGTGCGGATCCGCAGCATCGAATCCCGCAAATTCTTTGTAATATGTTATCTGCAATGCTTTGCGCGATGCATCGTCACCGCCAATCAGTTAGCATTTGAGTCGGTATTTGTTCGTGTGGCTGCAGATGATTTTGTTCTAGTCCCGCCGGTTATTTTTCAAAGTTTTCATGGGAAGTGGAAGTTAAATCATAATAAGATTAGTCTGCGCAATCATTACCCCTGTGTCAGTGATTTGGTTTCAAATTAATTTATTACTCTTCAATATTTGATTCACTTTTACATGTAGGTATTGTGTTTGTTTGTTGTTTCATGACTTTGAGTTTTATTCTATTGTTATTCTTCTTATATTGAATACTTCTTAAGCTGAGTAATTTATAGAAAAATATTTTGCTAAAGTTCAACTTCTGACTTATATTGCGTGTCTTCAGGTATTTATAGGTATCAAATTATTGCTTTACAGATTCTTTTGCATGATGTCTATATCGAAACCAACACAAGATATCGTAAATAATGAAATAGTTGGAAAAAAAATTTGGAAATATTTTCAAAAGTCAGATGATGCAGCAAGTGCAAAATGTGTTTTATGTTCTGATTCGTTGAAAATCAGCCAACGATCAGTCACTGGTTTGAAAATCCATCTTAGAGCAAAACATCATATAATATTAGATCAGAAGAGTACAGAGCTCATTGCACAACCATCCTCTTCATCAGGAAATGTTATTGAGGAAGAACTTCCAATAAAAAAATCCAAAAAAACTATTGATGGATATTTTAAAAGGGAGAATTCTTTAGAAAAAATGGTTTCCAGAATGATTTGTAAGGATGGGTTCAGTATAAACTCATTTTGCACATCTTCCGATTTGAGATATTTATTTTCGAAGAGTGGGTTTCAAATTCCGAGCTCGACCAATACAATTCGCTCTATAGTAATTAATTATTCAAACATAGTTAAAACAGATATGATGACTGAAATCTCACGTCAGAAAAAAGATTTGGCAAGATTTTCACTCAGTTTTGACGAGTGGACATCTCAGAAAAACCGTCGTTTTTTAAATATAAATATACATTCCAAAGATACACTTCTAAATCTTGGTTTAGTTCGGATCCATGGCTCATGTACTGCTGAACTTTGTGTCGGGTTAGTTAAAGAACGCTTGGCAAGTTTTGACCTTGATCTTGAAACTGATATTATCGGCATTACAACAGACGGTGCAAGTGTCATGAAAAAAGTTGGCAAACTACTGACTTGCCATCAACAGCTTTGTTTTGCACACGAAATACAATTAGCCGTGGCAAATATCTTTTATAAAAAAACGGTTGACGGATGAACAGCTTACGTCAAAAGCCTTACCTGATGTTGAAAATTTCAACAATCAAATTGATTGCGATGAAGATTTAGAAGAAATTCATGATGAACAAGGTTTGAACCTTACTATAGAGCGACAACCTGCTGAATTGATCTCTAGCTATAGTAATGTTATAGATAAAGTTAGAAAAGTGGTCAACATTTTCCGAGGGTCTCCTACAAAAGATGATATGTATTTACAAAAATACGTCAGAGAAGAGACTGGGAAAGAATTAGCTCTGATTTTCGATTGCCGTACCCGGTGGAATAGTATGTTCGACATGTTAGAGCGGTTTTACAACTTAAAAATGTGCATTGAGAAAGCTCTTATCGACATTGGATCTGAAATAAAATTTACCGACGAAGAATGGTTCAAAATCAAAAGCGTGGTTGACAGCTTGCAACCATTAAAATTGGGCGTCGAAGTGTTGTGCAGACGAGAATCAACACTTCTTACTGCAGATACCACATTTCGTTTTATTATAGAGAAGCTGGAGAAGCAGAATAATTTTTTAAGCGATGAACTCGCCGAGGCTCTAAGAGTGATAGTTAAGGAAAGGCGCAATGAAATCGCAGCAACATTAACTTATTTGCAGCACCCAATCCGATATTTGTAATGCTGAAAAAGAACAAACTACGACAAGACATGAAAAAATTCTATCCCGAGTCATTAGTGTCGAATTTGAAAATTTTGAATTGTTAGATAATGTGCGTGCCGATGATTGCCAACCACCATTGCCACATAATTTGACTTTGCTGGAGGAATTAGAAATGCTACTAGAACAAGATAATGTAGATGACATTGAACACATTGCAAATAGAAAAGAGAAAGATTTCGATCAAATCCTCAGAAAAGAAATGACGACTTTTGAAACCAATGGAATTAAAGGGAAACATCTGGCTTTGTTACACGATTATTTACTAACCATCAAGCCAACAAGTGTAGAAGCAGAAAGAGCATTTTCGGCTGCTGGCTTTATATGTAGCTCCATAAGAAGCAGGTTGGGAGATCAAACGATTGATGCTATATGCTTTTTAAGATCATATTTTCAAAGGGAGGAATGAATAGTTGCTTGATACTTTTAAGATAAATGTAACACATTATTTGCTTTCTTTTAATGAGTGAAAATAAAAATGTTAAATATGCATATATAATTCATATGAGTGATTGATTTTATAATTAGCTCATATGATAATTTGAATTAATTTTTGTTAAATTAAAATGCAAGGACAGCTTTGCGTTGATGAATATTGTGGCTAAATATTGTGTTTAGCAGTTCATATATAAAGTCATTCTCAGATAAGCTACTGATATGTACAATAATTAGTTATTTAGGTACAAGGAGATGCTTTAAATTGATATTTTTAAATAAATTTATAATTTTCACTACAAAAATGTTTAATTTGTTGAGTTTCATAGAAAATCAAATTTCTGCGGGATCCCGCTAGATTTAATATAATCCAGCGATAATCCCGCGGGATTGAAAACAGCGCGGGATTGCAATCCCTAGTCTCAAGGCGAAAAGAATCTTGTTCTTCTTACTAAAAAGTTGGTTGGAGGGGCTGGACGATACTTTCGACGTTAGGAGAAGTAAACTATCAAATTCAAATTTTTACGATCTGAAAACCAATATTTACGATTTTCGACTAGGGGAAGAGAGGATTTGAGAGGAAAGATTCGGAATTGCAAAGGAAATTGAAAATCAATTATTTTGTTAATTTGATATCCGCAGGCCAATTCTTTTTTTCTTTAAAAGCCGTCGGGGGTTGCTTCGTTGTATGAGTAGACACAATTTTGCTTTAAAATGAGTCGATTTGAAGTTAGAAGTGAAAAAAGTAGAAAAAAATCGGATTTTTTATAATCTTTAATCATCTCGTTTTATTGATTAATGTTCCCGACCTTTTTGAAAGGAAAGATAAGTGAATTATTGTTATACGAGTTATTCCACAATTTTTTGTGCAAAAATTAGTGTGCCCTCTTTCAACAGCCAACTAAAAACAGATCCGCCTTAATCTATTTATAATTTTGTATTGATGAATTTCTATTAAACCAAGTGAAGTGTAACATTTGAGTTAAACCTTTAGAGCAGTGATCGGTTTGCGTTTCCACGCGAGTATACATAATTACTCGTATACTCGTATATGGGGGATAAAACTTTTTGATTCCTTGGCGGAGTATACTTGTAGGTATCTTGCGCGTGTTTTCGCGAGATTAAAGTTCTGAATGGAGATAAACCCTCTTGGTTGCGACACGGAGTGTTCCTTTAGTTGGTTTGCTCGCATTTAGAAATTTTAGTGTAATAAAAATTTTGAGGGTAGGAAGGCCGTAGAAGTGGGTAATCGATCCACGAATAATTTGCTTGAGCTCTGGGAAGCCGTGTTTATTTATTTTGATATTTCTATTTAACAGGAAAAAATCCAATAACAAAATAGATAAAATAATAGTACAGCAAAATGAATTAAATAATAGCACAGCATGCAAAAAGCAAGATAAAATTAATAAAAAATGCAAAAACTAGGAGAAAATAAATAAGAAAAATTACTAAGAACTGAGAAGAAGGCAGTTAACAAATCTTTTATAAACTAAATACGAGAGGAGGAAAGGCCCAAGCTGAAGGTCATCATGGTTACGATGTAATCTGAGCATGGGTGAGTGAAAATACACCAAATTACGTGCAAATGGAACATCAAAGATATTGGACGATCTTGTAGAATGCATAACGCGCCTCACTGAAACCTGGTGGACAAGGCGAGTATCAAGCAAACCACGGCAAAGCCTGAAAAGGAAACATTCATCAAGGTAGAGTCGACGCGTTTCCAGCGAAGGAATATTAAGGATAGCTAAGCGTGATTCATAAAAAATGTAGGGAATCTGAAATTGAAAGAAGACGATCGTGGTAAATGTTTTTTCTACAGCTTCTAGCGTGAACTTCAATCACTTCAAATGAGGCGACCAAACTGGCGAACAGTACTCAAGGATGGGACGAACCAAACTAGAATATAATTTAACACACGGCAAAGTATCGGAAAAAATATAGGAATTTCTTAAAATCAAGCCAGAAATGCGAGAAGCTTTAAAAGTAATTTCAGAAATATGAACATCGAACTTTAATTTAGAGTCGAAAATGGTACCCAAGTCCCTGAAGTGTGTCACCATACATAGGTACGAATTATTTAACGTAAATTGAAAGCTAATAGGGCAAGGGTTATTAGAAAATGAAAGGTGGATACACTTAGAAACATTTAGTGTAAGTTGGTTATAAGAACTCCAAGATAAAATGGCATTCAAATCTTCTTGAAGCAAAGCACAGTCATCGATTGACGACACTACTTTGAAAACTTTGACGTCATCTGCATAAAGAAGGCAGGAGGATTTGATGACAGCGGATGGTAGGTCATTTATAAACAGAGTAAACAGTAGCGGGCCCAGAATGGATCCTTGAGGAATACCAGAAGACAAATAGAAGGGAGTAGAAAGACAGCCATGAAAAGATACCTGACTGACACGATTGGATAAGTAAGAGGATAACCAGTGAAGCAAATAATCAGGAACGTTGAGAATTTTAAGTTTGCTAAACAAAATATCGTGATTTACGGAGTCGAAGGCTTTAGAGAAATCCAAATACAAGGTTTCGACTTGTAAACGGTCCCCCATTGGCTATTTCTGGGAAGGACTATTGCTGGGAAGGGCTATTGCTGGGAGTAGCATTAAAAGTAGAAGAAAACTGAGTTTTAAAAAGTTCACAAATCTCGAGAGGTGAAGTTGCTAACCAGATATTCAAATGAAGCGAGGATGGGAAACTGGACGAGGATTTAAGAGAGCGTATATATTTCCATAATGGTTTTCAATGATTTCAGTTTAAAGAGCCTTCAATGCTATGAAAATAAGAAGTTTTAGCGATCTGCATCTTTTTCTTAGCTACCAACCTCAGATGACAAAAAGCTGTATGTGACTCAGGGGATCTGTCATGTGAAAAACGTTGAACAGCTCGAACTTTAACTTACAAGGCTCGTTTCACATCGATAGTTAACCAGGGAAAGTCAGAAGAGTTTCTTGTACTGACAAGTGGAGTCGTGTTAGAAATAGCAGCGCTTAAGAAAGAGGAAGGAGGACCAATCAACAGAGCGAATTGTTTCGGAAAGTTGCTCATAATTAGTTTTGTGAAAGTTATAGCGCTGACGCATAACAACGATTGCTCCATACTACAAAAGAATAAGTCAAGAAAGTGATTATTAACGTTAAGAAAATTATTAAATTGAGCCAGGGAACACATAGAAATAAAAGAAGAAATTAAAGACCAAATTTGAGATGAGTCAGAATCAACCTGATTGTCATCCCATGAGAATTTAGGAAGGTTAAATTCTCCACATAGAATAAGGTGACAATTTGAAAAGTACGATAAGAAAATACTAGATATTTCAGTGAAGAAAGTATTGTAGACCGTAAAAGGAGACTTGCAAGGTATATAAGTGGCTGTCGCAAATAAACAACTTAAGAAGACAATTAGCTCCTGTTATTGGATAACTGAGAAGATATGAAGGATTTCCAAGCAATATCAAGCAGATGGTGCTAAATGCATTCGTTCTGTCGAAACTACATTACGGAGTAGTAATCTGCAGCCAGTCATCAAAGCAACACCTTAATATCATCTCCAGGTTGCTTACCAAGGCTTATAAAAATATGCTAAATCTACCAATATTTACACCAACCAGATTTGTGTACCAATCAGCGAAAGCATTAACATTTACTCAAAATGTTGACGCAGAGAAAGCCAAGTTTATTTATTATCACATATTCAATTTATAAAAGTATCGCAGAAAAATCACTACAATGCTAGGAACGCAAATCAATTCATAATACCTTTTGAAAGAACGGATCGTCTAAAGAATTATGCTACGAATGATTCCTTGCGTATATACAACAATCTCCCAGATTCAGTTAAGGATGCAAACTCACTTATAGTTTAAAAAAAGAGGCTTAAAGAATATTTATTTAACAACGATTGAATCTCAGTGCAATAAATTTCTACATCGCATCTTAGGGCCCTTCTTGACCCTATCGTCGAGATTGTATAGCAGGAAGATATTATTATGGAGAATCGCAGTCCAATAAATTTCAACATAGCGTCTAAGGGCACTTTAAACCCTATCGTCGAGATGCTTGAAAAGACAGCTAACTTTATAACTCCGAGTTTTTTTTCCCACGGCGTATTACAAAGTTTTTTTATCTCTGAGAGCTGATCACGAAATGGACAAGATGAGATTAATAGGATAAATTCACATAATTTGTGTGCCCCCTTATACCGATGGTCTAATCATTGTCTGGGTGGCACACCTGAAGAAAGGACGAAATGTGAAGTGCAGGTTGCACGAGCGTTGTGCGACGAAGAAAGTGTGATGGAGAGAGTGGAAGGGAATGGAGGTATTAAAAAAAAAAAGACAAGAATAGAAAGGGAAGATGAAATGACTATTTTTGCCTTCACACACTCTACAGGAGCAATAAAAAGTAAATTTGTTAGAGAGAAGCCAGTAAAGGTATTCTTGTAGGTGACTAGGACACCTCCTCTAGCTTGTTGGAGATTGAGCTATCACGATTACGTCTAACAGTTGTGTGATTAGGAAAAATTTCAGAGTCAAATATACTATCAATCAACCAGGATCCAGGAATACTGATTATACCATCGTTAGAGAGAGAATAGGATAAAGCAAGATCTTTCAGCTTGGATCTTAAATCCCAAAAATTTTGATAATAAATAGAAAATTGACTTTTAAGAGTGCTTTTCTGAAAGTTTTTAGGAAGAATAGATATTAAGGCTTTGGTAGGGAGCTCGGTGGAGAACGACAATTTTTTTTCCTAGCAATCAGAGTTCAAGATGTGTTCTTGCTTGGCGGCCCAAATAAGGTACATAGGCAAAGCGTTCAAAGCAGGTCCGTAGACCCCAGCTGGAACTTACCCGCTCGTGTAGGGGGTAACAACCGTTTTCTTCGAATTTGCATGGTGCTATAAGGGAATTCTTGAGTCCAAAGTGTGGCCCTTGTGCTATCGATGGCGCTGTTTCCTTTCGACTTTTCACGAAACGGAGCATTAAGGATACGAACATTTTATTGGCCTGTTGCAGTTATGCAGGATTTTGTTCTTCGTACGACGTGAATTTGAAATAAACTTGTGACGAAAGCAATAGATAAATAAACCAAGATAAAAATAAGCGAGTTATACTTCGCGAGTTAGTTTATTTTTTTCCACACCGGCGAAGGATGGATTTGAATGATCGACGAAATAGCGCCAAATAGTGATGAATCGTGTGCCAAATGGACTGAGAGTGCATCCCTTCAGAGTAAGCCACATTTTTTTTACATTTACACTTAATCATTTTAATGCTGAATTAATTATCAATGACCCCATCTTTTTTGTCCTTCACCGAGCGCTTGGAGGTTACCAGAAAAGGAGTGCGTAGATACTTGATTTTCTTGTAATTTTTTCCCCATTTGGGTTATCAGTTTAATTTGTTTCCTTTTTTGCTCTTGAAAAATTCTTATCTAATTTTTTAACAGTAATTTTTGGAGAGGTCTGATTTGTTTTTTTAAATTTTACTAGTATTTGTGGCTTTTTAGTTAAATTTTTTTGAATTGAATAAAACGGCCATGGATTATAAAAAACTATTTCTTTTTCATGTTTCAAAATGTCCTTTTCTTTTCCCTTTCCAGCTCTTTGTGGTGAGTTTTTAATGTGAGATGGCCCAGCATAGACAGAGGATTTCCCGGAAAACCACGACACAAATGAGCGCTAGTAGGCGTCCAAATGCCACCCCGGAACGAATCCTCTGTCAAATATTAATGTTTGCAACTGCTTCTGTGGTGGTAGCAAACTCAGACAACACCTTAGAACAGGAATAAGTAGCAGGAGAGTGCTCCTGCCAGAAGGGTGTTGTAAAATAGTTCAAAATTCAAACAGCGTCTTCTGAATATCAAAACTTTGCTCATACATATATTCCATGAATTGAGCATGGAAAACTTTTAGATGGATATTATGTTTTTTGATTTACCATCATTTTATTTTCAGTGTGGTGACCTCAATGTTTGAGTAGTCATGATAACATACCAATGCTATAAAATATTTAAAATTTTTTTTCAAAATCCTTACATATCTATAGTGTTTGGGTCATCTATAATAGCTGTTTATGGTTGGTTGGTAGTTTTATATCAGAAAATTCAAGTTCAAATTTTTGACAAATTTGGGTCAATTTTCGATTTAATAGATGAAAATGTAAAATTCGTAATATATACTATTATTAAAAAATCTGATCGATTTTTGACTTCTCTGGTATTTGGTGCCCTTGTACTCATAAATAGAGATGGTATAATATATCGCAACCTGTGATTTTTTCACAGTGATTAAAAAAGAGCAATCGCAGGTTGCGATCGCATCACTGCTACAAAAATGAGCAGGCTCGGCTCATCAATTCTGCTAAGCATCGTCAAGCCATCATATGCAACGATGGCTGAGCATTGAGCAGCCATCAATTCCAAACATGCACATTAAAGAGCAGTGGCCGATACCAGTTCATCAAATATACTCTGAAATCAAACAAATCACAGTCTTGGAGCTGCCCTTGTTCCATCATATTATAAAGTTGTACACTACTCACAAAAATTCTTCAGCCAGCACAAGCAGAGATCATTCATAAGGAATATTCGACTGTGAGCTGTGATATGTGCGATATGTTTGAAATGGATCTTAGCACCGCGCTGCTAGTCATGAATGATTTCTGCTTGTGCTGGCTGAAGTATTTTTGTGGGTAGCGTACAATTTATAATGTGATGGAACAAGAGCAACTCCAAGACTGTGATTTGTTTGATTTCAGAGTATATTTGATGAACTGGTATCGTCCACTGCTCTTTAATGTGCATGTTTTGAATTGATTGCTGCTCAATGCTTAGCCATCGTTGCATATGATGCCTTGACGATGCTTAGCAGTGCGGCACATGCAGATTTTATTTTTAGAATAGAGAATATGCAGAAAAATTAAAACAGTGTGTGGAAAAGTTTTCATTCAATTTGTGTTTAGGTTCCAGGTTGGTTCAAGTGTTTTCGCTGCTAATTACTTCTGCATAGATTAAATTAAATTACAACGTAAGTAAAAATTTTATCTTGACATATTGAAAATTGCTTTAGTAACAGTTACATGAAATTTTTTTCCTTATGTTTGCTACTTATTAATTTTTGAACTTAACTAAACGAAAACATAATTTTTTATGTAAGTGATGAGGAGGTATATAAATTTAAGAAGATAATAGGGATTTGGTTGATTTATGATCAAATCTATTGGCGAATAAACTGTCAGAACTTCAAACATTGCAAAAAAACTTTGAATTACTCACAGAGAATATTCTGCTATAATGCCGTAATAGACTTGATTTGCAAATAGCATTTTCAAATTCATGATGAGATTTGAAGATATGCTTTGATTATAATTAATAAAATATAACTGTTCGATTTTTTTTTGCTTACTAAATGCATCAAATTATCATTACCAGCATCTAAATTTTCAATAATTTACAAGTGGCAATTGCTTAAATTTGTCTATAATTGAATAAAAATTGAGCACTTGTTAATTTAAAATGAAATTTATCATATGTTGCATTTATAAAACGCGTTTTGTCCTATAAAGGCATTATCAAGCTTCTAATTAATCAATTGTTGAACCCATAGCTTGATAATGCCTTTAAAGGGCAAAACGCTTCACAAAAATAGAACATGTAGCAAATATTATTTTAAATTAACAAGTGTTTTATTTAACCTTCTTAGAAAGTTCTGATTACTAAAATTATATCGAAAATGCAAATACAGAATAAATGAACACCCCAACAACTGTCAATCTTATTGTGCCGGATTCTATTATAATATATTTTCTTGAGACGCTATGTACAAATTTCTTTTCAGTTGAATGGATTTAAAATCGAAAAAAATAGTCCAATCTGGGACTTTTTTACCGTGATTGACAATATTAACTGTTTTGCGAAATGCGATATTTGTAAAGCAAAGTTGTCCTATAAAACTTCAGTGACTAATTTGAAACGACATGTCACATTAAAACATCCGACAGTCAAAATTTCCAGCATTAAACTTGTAACGAAAACCAGCTCAAGAAATGTGCCCGTGAGTGATTTTAGTGATATGTCGTATATGTGTTTCCTTCGTACATACATTCACTACTTTGTTTTGTTGTTGTATATTCCAACGTAACCTTGTCACCTCAAATCCATTCAACGTAATCAAAGAATCTATCTACGCGCTAGCTTACACCCATTCCTTTTATAAAATTAATTTTTAGAGTGAATCTGCTCAAAGCACCAATTCATCGGCTACAATAATTGTGGATCCGCAACCAAGTACAAGTGCAAGTCAAAATTCTCAAGAAAATCGAGAACTAGCATCAATTAAGCGATCTTCATTGGTATTGGGGACAATCAACGATTTTGTGACCCGAAAATTGATGACGACAGCAAAGCAAAAAATTGACGAGAATTTGATGCTTCTTTTTACGGTTGATTTTCAACCATTTAGAATTGTAGAAGACTATGGATTCCGTCGACTAATAAAATCGCTAAATAGTTCTTACACTTTACCAAACCGGCGCCACATTTCCGATACTATGCTTCCTGCTACCTATGAAAAAGTCTTCAATGAAGTGAAGCTTCTAATCAACTCAGTCGTGAAGTGCAGTCTAACAACCGACTGTTGGACTTCTGTCAATAATGAAAGTTTCATTGCACTTACTATTCATTATATAGATGCTTATTTTGTTTTGAAGTCGATCTTGTTAACTTGTGTGAGCTATAACGAGAGACACACAGCTCTAAATTTGGCAAATAAAATTAAGTCAGTGACAGATGAATGGGGCCTCTCAGAAAAAAATTCTTTAGCAGTATCTGACAATGCTGCAAATATTAAATCAGCGCTAAAAAATTACATAGGTTGGAAGCATTTCGGATGCCTGGCACACAGTATCAATTTGATTACCCAAGATGGACTCAACCCTTTAACTATTTTGCTTGACAAAGTCCATAAAGCTGTTGTTCATTTCAAAAGAAGCAGTGTATCAGAAATTCTTGCAATACCAACAAAATGCAGGAAATGAGCCCAAAAAATTAATTTAAGATGTTTCAACTCGATGGAATTCTACATTTTATATGCTGGAAAGGATGTTTGAGCTTCAAGAAGCAGTCAAAGCTACTACAGCTCTGATCGACAAAAATCTTCCGATTTTATCTGCCGATGAATGGACAATTATAGCTGAAGCCATTAAAGTCCTTAAACCTTTTGAGGCGATCACGAAAATTGCTAGTGGAGAAAATTTTTTAACAGCTTCACTCGTGATTGTACTTGTACTTGAAAAACGTGGTAGATCGGCTTTCAAAAATCCGCTTCCATCCCACTGTTATGTCAATGGTTTCTTCTTTGAAATCTGGCATTGATTCTAAATTCGACGATCTTGAATCGAATGAAACATTTTGTTTGGCAACATTTTTGGATCCTCGATTTAAGAGCATTGCCTTCAAAAAGATTGCACTGCTGATCGGACGAAAAAAAGCCTTATTGAAGGAATAGCAACAAGGATTGCAAGCAGTAGTGGAAATTTAAATTCTACTGAAAACCCCCAAAATATCGTTGAAAACGATGTTTCGAATGACGAAATGACAGTTTGGAGTGCCTATAACAAAGCAGTTTTGGAAATAAAACCAGTCGGGACAGCCACTTCCAGAGCGCGTGTTGAAGTAGAGAGATATTTAGAGGAAAGTATATTTCCGAAAAATGAAGATCCTCTGAAATGGTGGCAGGACAATAAGCACAGTTATCGCTATCTCAGTCAGCTAGCAAGGGAAAATCTATGTGCAATAGCCACTTCGGTGCCTTGCGAATGCCCTTTTTCTAAGGCTGGATATGTTCTGGACGATCGCAGAACGAGACTTCAGTCACATAAAGTGGAGAAAATTTTATTTTTAAACCAAAATTGGCGCCTCGTAATGGAGAATACTTTATAATTTTGTATAAATTATAATGCTTTATATATTAGCTTTAGCTTTAAGTTATTATTGAATTAGATTTTATTGACTAATTTTTTTTAATTTGATCGTATGAATGTATTTTGTAAATTTTGTCTGAATTTATGTTTAAGTACACAATTTTAAATAAAATCTTAGTTATTTTCTTCTTCTTCTTGTACATTCATAAACATATTTCTATAAAATAAAACTGTTTATTTTTTCATATAGCTAAAATAGAGTTTTTTTAATATTTGCATCAAAAGTGTATTTTACCTTAATAACAGCGAAATATCACTGTGATTAAAGAGCTGCTCATTTTCACAGGTATATGAAATGAGCAATCGCAGTAAATCACTGTGATAGAAAAATAGCAGTTTTTGCCATCTCTATTCATAAAGACCTACGTTCCTATTTTTTTTAGATTTCTCTGCCTAAAGAAGTCCAATAATGAGGGAGGAGAGGACACACATTTTTATAACACTTTCCCTCACCCTGCACCCTTCCATACAAATGCTTCTAGTTTAAGACGTGTTTTGAAAAGCTCTTATACAGACCTTTCATTTGATACCCATATTGGTATCCTTTGGTTTTAAAAAAAAACTTCAAGGGTCACCCTCTATATGGGGAGATCGTCTTAAACGCCTTAAAATATTTTTTGTACTGCAACGTGTGGGAGGGTACCACATTCGGCCTACGTGCAAAATGTCATGATTCTAGCTTATGTGGTTTGCGAGCAAGTTTGCTGTGACGCACAGACGGACGGACAGACAGGTTGCGGTTTTAGTAGGGTATTGTAAACATTTTTTTACAATACCCAAAAAATATGACCGCCCAATCTGATACTTTCCCTTTTTTTCCAATTTGCTCCGCATGTTTATATGAGTTAAAGTATCTTTGCTAGTATTGAAGTTTTAGTTCAAAATTGATTTCTCACAAATAATTCAAATAATGTGGTGAATCAGCAAAGACGATTACATTATCTGTACTGTTGCTTAAATATCTCAAACCACCTTGCATGGTTTAACATATGGGATTCTGAGTGCTATCTTATACGCTGTATTATAATTTACATCGGATAAATGATTTCGGATTTTCTTGTAACTTAACCAACACTTTTTAAACCAAGAAAGAATATTCGTATCGGGGCACACATCGTTTTAATTTATAGAATCATTTAAAAATACAATTACAAACCATTAATGAAAACCAAAATCAAATAATTTATCACAAGCATTACCTGGTACAGATATGTAAACAAACGTTTCTTCTGCCTCAAGTATAAATCTCCTTGTTTGTTTGGGGTTGTATTTACTTTATTTAGCACCAATGTAAATGCACACTAGACTTTTCCTTTGAGGCGAAAGTAAACGGCGGAAACTGAACACAATAGACTCACTTTGCGCTGAAACACTATCCACAAACAATCGTATCTAAAATTCACATCTTTCACTACAAAAGGATCGCCGATTGGATTTCTCATTAAAATCCGAAAGAAGTTTCTCACTCTGATGCCCGATCCAATTCTAGAGCATATCTCCTGTCTTTACTCACAAGGACGCCTAAGCTCGATGCCGCTCGCTTCACGGGTACCGGCAAAAGTGTTCACAGGATTAGACGGAGAGTTGCCGAACACTACACCTTTCATAATGCATAGGCACAGGATAATAAAAGTAAACTATTTTTCCCATATTTCTCATTCTAGGAAATGATTAAATTATATGCTGGCAACGGCAATGGGGGTGGTCGTTGGACAACTAGACTAGAAGATACCTAGCACAAGCAAAGCTCATCTCGTCTTCGTCCTTCTCCACGTGTGCCTCTGAGTGAAAAGTGTTTACAAGTTTCCCTTTTCTAATTAAACCAAAAGCAAAAACAAGAGTATTGATTAAAGTGTAAGGAAGCACCATCCACCATCTGGCAGCATGATTTTCCTGTTTTTCACACTGAGAGGGTTATAAGGACACTGCAACTCACACCCTCCATTCGATGCCATCTACTATTATAGCGTAGCGCCCGAATACTGCAATAACGGGTCATTTCAAGCGAGGATAATATCAGGTGAAATTCTAATGGGTAATGCATGTTGAGCTCTCTCAATAAAGCATGCAACACGTTGAAACGGATCTCAGTTAGCTCAAAGGTGAAATACAAGTCAAATTTACTGCCATATTAACCTTTCTTCTAGTAACTTTGTCTTATTTAAAGAAAACAAAGGATTTATTACCCCCACAGTTTATGTCCATTCATTGTAGAACTGTATAGGTAGCAGCAGTAATAACTTTATTTTAAACTATGTACTCGTATATTGGGCGAGATAAAAAGAAATAAATTTATTCTAAAAATCGCAAAATCGTTTTTCCGAACGGTTGGCCGTAATATCCTTGCTTTGCCTTACACGAGCCCCACTTTCACAGGCTTTCACTCTTCTGAATTTAAAGACGTCTGAACGTTGAAGGATAACACCTGAGTTTTCGTCTTTGAAGCAAGTTTAAGTGTGGCGGTGGTAGCAGCGTGACTTCGATTTCATTCCATTTCATTTTAAATTCATGTTTAAGCTTTAGCAAAATCGCTTTTAACTTTTAGCATTCCGCACATTCAACGCTTGGCTTATGTCTTTTGAAATTGTTAGATAAATATACAGTGCACCGGTATTTCATCAATTCACTAAAGTTAAGTAGTTGGGAAGGGAAAGTTTATGAGAAGGCAATGGAAAAGTGTTTGGTTGATTATATGTAGTTGGGTTTGAAAACTCTTCTTGAATCAGAATTACTGAAGATAATGCATTAGACTTTCAAAATATTGATAATAAATGTATGCTTTTGAGTTTTGATGTTTTGATGTTGCTATTGTAGTCTATTAAAATTAATAATAATTTTCGGCGGGCCACTGACGATTCCTAGATTCTAGTTTACTATTCGTTGCGTAAAAACGTGTTTTTTAATAGCTCCTATCACTAATTTAAAAATTAATTTAATTTTTCGAAGCGTTAATTGAAAAATAATTTTTGGTGGAAGAAGTTTATATCTATACATACAAACGATTCATCCGCGAAAACTCTATCTTTTCATATATATAACGGACTATTTAGTAAATATTGACCAAAGCCAAATAAATTCACATTTATTTAATTTGGCTAGGTAATATCTAACTTTATTAGCCTTTTGCATTAATTATCACACTTCATGATATGTTGAAAAAACATACCAGAACTTTCATTCAATATTGTCGATGGTCCGACAATTTATTTTTATTTAATCCGACTGAATCATATATGTATGTTGAAATTAACTTTTATTTGTTAATGTTTCGGCTTATGTATAACTGTTTCAGTAGTATTTTCGCGTCTAGCGCTGAAGATGGTCGGCAACATCGACCGAAATGCATACGTGTCGTTTTGGGTAAAACTTATTTTACCATTTTACTTGTTAATTAAATTTATGTAATTGAACACTTGTTTTATGTTAAACCCAATTAATTACGGTTTTATAAGTGTGTGAGAAAAAAAAACCTATTAAATTTTAATTGATTCATCCTTGGGTATAATCAAGGGATCGGCAAGAGGCTCTCAAGGTTAATAGAATCTCAGCCTTCGTACTCAAAAGTAGGATGGAGCAGCCGGACGACGATTTCAACTTTAGGAGAAGCGAACCATCAAATTCAAAATTTTCCTATCTGGAAACCAATATTTACCATTTTCAACTATCGCAACCACCGAATGAAAAACTACGTTATAACGATAAGTTGTATGAAGTATTTGACAATCCACCTGTTAAAACTAGAACCTAAGAATCATTTCGTATAACATTAAACACCATAGCATAACCAATTCAGTCAACAATCAAAATTCATTCACCTTTGCATATAATCGCATTCGCAGCATAAACAACTTAAACTAATTTCGACCTAATTAATTTGCACAAATCAAGCTAATGACCTTTGTAGAATAAGCAAAATAATGTAAATACATTGAACACCTATTTGTAGTAGCTTAAGTTAATGAACTTTGTATGGTAAGCAATTTCCATCAAGTAATTGAACTGTAAATTCCAATGAAAATAATGAACTTTAGAAGTAAGCGATTTTGTAAATTTGTACTATTAGCAATAATTTGTAATATAAGGAAAAAAATTACTGAATAAATCATCACTTGGTGATCAAGCACGATTATTGGCGTTTCATTCATCTACATCTAATTCTCATTCCAGAACATTGGTCCGTCGAGCCGGATTTTAGCAGGAATTTCAGACAAGGAGTTAATATACGCAACAACGGGACAAACCAATCATGGCAAATCTCATCGCAGAACAAAAACTGTGCTTCGAAAGTATCAACAGGATCATCTCGAACGTCAAGAAGGATAGTCAAAGCCGCCACTCTCTAGCCTATTTCGAGACTCGGCTAGAGCGAATCGAGGAGCAATGGAAAGCCTGTGAGGAGAAACATCTCCAAACTTACGCACGCTTACAACAAGAAGGAGATAAAGCACTGATGAAAAATTATATGGAGGACTATCGAAACATAGAGGATCTCGTCTTGGAGTATAAGACGATTTTTAAGGACGGAATGCACAGATTTCGTGCTGGAACCTCAGCTCAATCATCGCAGATGGCAACAAGTTCAGGAGAAAGTCTTCAGCTTGAGCGAATCAAGATCCCTGCGTTTAACGGGGATTATGCAAAGTGGATAGCGTTTCGTGACCTCTATAAGAGTATGGTGCATGAATGTACAACACTGTCCAACGTGCAGAAAATGCAGTATCCCCGCAGCAATTTAAAGGGAGAACCCAAGCAAATCATTAGTCACTTGAACATAATGGGTGACAATTATGAAGCCGCATGGAAATTGTTATGTGAACGTTATGACAATGAAAGAACTCATAGCGCAAGAGTTAATGCAACGTTGGTGGAGCACTAGCCAATGCCAGCCGAACGATGCACATAGCTTGAAGGACATAGTCAACACAACCAACCAGCTCACCACAAGTCTGAAGACATTGAAGATCGGTGGTTTCGATCTTATTATGACCTTCATGTTGAGCAGCAAGCTCGATAAAGATTCTAGGGTGGAGTGGCAAAGAACGACAAGTGGAAGCAAAGACATGCCGAAACTCGAAAAATTCATACTGGTCTTAACCGAGAGATTCACAATGTTAGAATTACTAACATTGTCCAATCCAGGGGAAGTTACAAAGTCATCTAAGAGGACTCTAACGCACACTGCTCAAGCTCAAGCGATCCGTTGCGTCATGTGCAATGGTCATCATCGTTTGTTTGAGTGCGAACAATTCAGGAAAGTGCCAGTGGATGCACGACGACAATTGGTGAGAAACAAGAAAGTCTGTTTCAACTGCCTCTCCGAACAGCATGCCGTTAAACAATGTCCATCTAAAAGGACCTGTAAACTCTGCCCAAAACGCCACAACACGCTTCTGCATGAAATAGACAATGGGGATATTAAACCTAAAGCTAACACTCAGACACAAGTACACAACGCACTGCTGTCCAATACGCAAGTACTACTCGCTACAGCACTTATTCCAATTCAAGCCAACGATGGGACAATGATCAACCTTCGAGCATTGCTGGACATTGGCTCGCAAAAATCTTTCATAACAGAGTCAGCTGTTCAAAGGTTGGGACTAACACGACGACACTGTAAGATTGCCATTGGAGGAATTGGATGCTCAGAAGCGGTAACATCAAAAGGAGTAGCAGAAGTCACAGCGAACTTGGGAAAAAATGGGAAAGACAATCTACTTCAGTTCTCGGCGCTAATCATTTCAAAAATTACCGCCGTGGTACCAACTACTAATATTATCATCGACTTACCTGCTCATTTGGTAAAACTAAAATTGGCAGATCCAGATTTCAGCCGTCCGTTACAAATTGACTTGCTTCTCGGAGCGGACATATACGGAAACATTTTGGATCATGGTTTTATTCAAGGACAGCCATGTGCGCAAAAAACAAAACTTGGTTGGGTTTTGTTTGGATCAACGGCTGGTACGAACATCGAACCAGGCTCAATCTCCTTTGTAGCGTACGAAGAATTAGAGCAGAGCCTAAGAAGATTTTGGGAAATTGAAGAACCATCGACGGCACTCAAACAACCTGTAGAAGACCTTGAAGTCGAAAGACACTATAGTGAAAACACGACAAGAGGTTCAGATGGAAGATATACCATTAGATTGCCATTCAAGCCAAACGTCAACCAGGGTCACGATCTAAAAGAATTAGTACGGATGGCATACATTCGATTCCGACAATTGGAAAAGCGGCTCTCAAGTCACCCTGATCGAGAGAAAGAGTATCGTGCTTTCATGGAAGAATATCTGCAACTCGGCCATATGGAGAAGATTCCAACCAACATGATACAAAACACTGAGTGTCCGCTACAAAGCTGCGTGTGGTCTTCAATGCATCGCAGAAATCACTAAGTGGGAAATCATTGAATGACTTACTCCAAGTAGGCGGAGCTATCAACATGTCATCACTGCCGACGTCGAAAAATGTACCGTCAAATAAAAGTTCACGAAGATGATCGTGAATATCTTGTGGAGATTCAATGCCACGGAACCTATTGGGCATTATAGACTTAAAACTGTGACATACGGTACATCTTGCGCACCTTTCTTGGCAATTCGTACACTTCAACAACTGGCCATTGACGAGCAGGATGCATACCCAGACATCGCTAAAATAATCCTTCAGGATTTCTACGTAGACGATCTCCTCACTGGCTCAGATGACTTAACTCAGCTAAAACGCATACAACTGCAGCTCAAGGAAGTGCTAAGCAAGGGTGGCTTCCATCTTCGAAAATGGTCAGCGAACAATCAGGTTCTTTTAGAACAAATCCCAAATCCCCAAATCCCATTGGAAATAGGAAGTCAAAACTCTCGAATTGCAATGGCATCCAGCGCAAGACAGCTTTTCGTTCAAAGTGAAACATTCCGAAGAACCAAAATTAACCAAACGATCAATTTTATCAGAGGTAGCAAAGCTGTTTGATCCACTCGGTTGGCTGCAACCTTGTATTGTCACCGGAAAAATTACGATGCAAAACCTCTGGCGGCTCAAGTTAGGTTGGGATGATGAAGTTCCCCTAGCTGTTGTCAAGGATTGGATTGAAACTCGCAGACATCTACCACTCATCGAAAATCGTTGTAGCCTGGATTCAGAAGCTTCAGCAACGTGGAAGGTGTTTGTAACAAACCGCGTAAGTCGAATCCAAGAAAGCTCAACATGTGACCAGTGGCACTATGTACGCACGACCGAAAATACGGCGGATCTCGCTTCAAGAGGAATCTTGCCAGACAAACTCATACAATCATCCTTATGATGGAAAGATCCACAGTGGCTCTCAACTGACGATATATCAACACCGTCAAGCATAGCACTCTCAGCAGCAGAGCACGAGGGTATGCAAGACGAAATGCGCATTGTTGGAGCAATTGCCATTGAACCTACTGAAGAGCCAGAAATATTTCGTCGATACTCGGCTCTGCCAAAACTTTTAAGAGCCCTGGCGTACATACGTCGCTTGAAATACAACGCGTCACATAAAACTGGCAAACGAATCGGATCTTTGGCATTTGAGGAGCTTCAGGAAGCAAAACTGGCCTGCGTACACCTTTCTCAGCAACATGCATTTGCTAAGGAATTATTGGCATTACGAAGCAGTTCACATCTATCCCCACATATTGATTCTGATGGCGTTCTCAGGACTACCGGAAGACTGCAGCTCGCACCAATATCTGAAACTGCAGAACGTCCTGCCATCCTTCCAAGAGATGCGTTTGCAAAACTCATTGTCCGACAGAATCATCTAAAAACGCTACACGGGGGGTTGCAATTAGTGTTAGCAACAATTCAACAAGAATTTTGGATTACGAATGCTCAATCATTTGTCAAACAAATACTGCACGAATGCGTTACATGCTT
Organism: Odontomyia ornata; assembly: GCA_963969285.1. Classification (NCBI taxonomy): domain Eukaryota; kingdom Metazoa; phylum Arthropoda; class Insecta; order Diptera; family Stratiomyidae; genus Odontomyia; species Odontomyia ornata. The sequence goes on along the minus strand of OZ017738.1, from coordinate 349,944,158 downwards.
CAAACCCACAGCCCATCCAGACAACCAACTAATGGGGCAATCACCTCCGCCAAGATTTCAAATGGAGAAACCTTTTGCGCAAACAGGCTTGGACTACGCAGGTCCAATTACAATCAAATGGAATGGTGGACGAGGAGCTAAGATATCAAAAGCTTATATAGCTGTCTTTGTGTGCCTTTCTACAAAAGCTTTTCATCTAGAAGCTGTAAGTGAACTATCCACACCAGCATGCATCGCGGCGATTCGGAGATTTGTCGCGTGCAGAGGAAAATGTCACAGCATTTATAGCGACTGCGGTACAAACTTTGTGGGCAGTGACCGACAGTTAGGGAAAGAATTTTCCAAGGCGTTAAAGCAGTGTAAGGATAATCTTGTCAACGAAGAGATTCGATGGAAATTTATTCCTCCTGGAAGTTCCCATTTTGGGGGACTCTGAGAAGCTGGAGTGAAGTCCATGAAGCGCCATTTGATAAAATCCATCGGACAACAATTGTTAAACATTGAAGAAATCTACACTCTTCTAGCCCAAAGTGAAGCATGTTTAAACTCAAGACCCCTGTGCGAAGCAAGTAACGATCCAAACGATCATACAGCGATCACTTCTGGACACTTTTTGACAGGAAGTAATTTGTTTTAACTACCACCAATCCCCGACAACAAGCCCATCAATAAAAAGTGGGAAGCAGTACAAGAGATCAAAAAACATTTTTGGAACCGCTTGAAGCTCGAATACCTCAGCAGACTACAGCAACGACCAAAATGGATGACAACTCGACCCAATTTACAAATTGGCGACATCGTACTCGTTAAAACTGAAAATTTTCCATCAACTCATTGGCCACTCGCAAGAGTGCTAGAAGTGCATCCAGGTGCTGATGGTATGGTTCGAGGTGAATCCATCAAATTACACGGTAGAGTTACTAGACGCCCCGTGACCAAGATCTGCCGTCTACAGTTTGAAAATGCCAATCCAGAACCTGAACACCCAGTGAAAGCTCCTACACAACCACCTCCAACAAGAACACCAGTAGTACCATCTACGTTACGCCAAAGTAAATGAACTAAAATTGCCCCCATTGGGGACACCTGGACTGAGTACTTAGCGGAACTCAACCAAACAAAAAGGCAACGAAGAGAATCTCCGAAACCAATGCCAAAGTCTACCATCACATCTAATAAAGCTATAACGCTCCTGTACTCCTGTTTGGTACTCTGCTACATTCTTCCGCAGAAACATTGTGATGCTAACATTACACAACTATCCACCGGTTTTTATATCAAACATTTGGGAGCCGCACAAATACACAGAAGAGCCTTCAAAATGCAAATTCAACTCCCTTGGAGTAGTTTGAACTACGACCAAATAAACGTAAGTACCGTAGTGGCAAAAATTCGAGGAATCTGCCAATCTCACACTGATATCACCGCCAAAATTGGTTGCCATTAGCTATCACAGCAGCTAGACGAGCTAAAAGATGAAATTACCCGCAAAATGAACACAGTACGACTTTTCCATGAGAGAAAACGGCGTGGAGCACTCGGATCTCTGCTAACAGCTGTATTTGGGGTAAACGACGAAGTATACAAAGACATCAGCAGCCTCAACGACAACCAGAAGAAAATCATTCGCTCTGTGGACAACCAGAACAAACTTATGCTCAAAGTAGTAAGGAATTTAAACAGCACTTCAAGGAGAATCAACCTGCAACTTAATGATTTCAGAATCAATTACAGATGGGGTTGACTCGCATCAATGAGTTCAGCGTATGGTATTAGACCGCAGATCACAATAAAATCAACATCATCATTCTATCCACCTATCAACGAGCAGAAAACTACTTACGAGAAGTATACCACAATTATGCGAGCATACTATCCAGTCTCTCTTCACAAACAACTATCTGGGATTACATCCAAACAAGCGATGCCATGGAAGACATTATTAGTACCCAATCACTCTTACCAGATCACGTCCAAATAATATACAGAACACTCGAGCCTATTCAATTTTCATCAGACAACAACAGCATCCACCTACTCGTCTTCCTGCCTATTATTGACAACCGGCCATATGATGTCATCAAACCAACACCAATCCTGGAAAGCCTTGGAAATTTGACGTTCCATGCATTTGACATCCCGCCACGAATCTTAGGCGTTAACTATAATTTACAACAATACTTTGAAACTTCGGTTAACGACCTATTTAAGTTATCTAATGATCAGTATCTTGCAGACATAAACGTCCTTTATGACGTCAACTCAAAACCAAACTGCGTCATCAACGAGATTCGCAAGGTCTACGGTAGGGAACCATGCCCATTACACACATTCAGATCAACTAAAATAATATGGAAACAGCTCCACGATGCCAATACTTGGATGTTTAATGCCCCAGTAGTAACTCCTGGTCAGACATTATGCCAAGGCGAACGCAGAAATGTCCTTCTCAATGGTACTGGCATCATTAAGCTCACAGAGGAATGCAGCCTAAAAGTTGAAAATTCACTTTTTACCACTTCTTGGTCAGCTTTTACAAGAAACCTGCCAACTTACGTACTTCCACGTCCACCCGTTCTCAACCAAACGACCGATCCACAAGTTATACCTGATCTCGTGATGCCTGACCTTATCAAGTCTGAAGAGTCCTTAGGATCTTACATCCAACAAGCGAGCACGATCGACGAAACTTACCAGTCAACATCCTGGTCCACCGTTCGCCAGTATCTTCCTCTCTGTCATTATCTGTTTAAGTATCGTATCCGGGTGCGTCTTCCTGATTCGACGACGTTTTACAACAAGATCTATCACGACAAAATCACGTCGATCAACCTGGTATGACACTAGTTAAGAACCTCGGAAGGTTCTTGGCGGGCGGCAATGTTAAAACTAGAACCTAAGAATCATTTCGTATAACATTAAACGCCATAGCATAACCATTTCAGTCAACAATCAAAATTCATTCACCTTTGCATATAATCGCATTCGCAGCATAAACAACTTAAACTAATTTCGACCTAATTAATTTGCACAAATCAAGCTAATGACCTTTGTAGGATAAGCAAAATAATGTAAATACATTGAACACCTATTTGTAGTAGCTTAAGTTAATGAACTTTGTATGGTAAGTAATTTCCATCAAGTAATTGAACTGTGAATTTCAATGAAAATAATAAACTTTAGAAGTAAGCGATTTTGTAAATTTGTACTATTAGCTATAATTTGTAATATAAGGAAAAAAATTACTGAATAAATCATCACTTGGTGATCAAGCACGATTATTGGCGTTTCATTCATCTACATCTAATTCTCATTCCAGAACACCACCTGTGCTTGCTTGCGTAAAGTTACGCAAATTGCAATGGACGGGCCATGTAGGAAGAATGGAAGAAAATTGTCTACATAGAAGCACGTCGAAGGGTAGAGCCCAAGGTAGACGTCCAGCGAGAAGACTGAGGGCACTGTATTAATCGAGATGCTCGCCCCGAGATATCAGTTATCCCTACACCATTTCAATCAGCTGGAAAGTGATGGAATGACAGATACCTGCTACTACTCACGGCTGGGCGTCGTCAGTGTGAGGAGTAAAGCTCTGGCACTGAACCAGCTGTAGTAATCGAGCAGTCACACAAGCAAACTACTCGAAAACCTTCCTTTCTCCTATTCAAGATTTTGGTGGCAGATTTAGAAAAATATTGAATTACTTCTATTCATATTCGAAATTTATTAAATAGTTTTCTTTCTTATTATTATTAAATGTAAATTTATATCAATTTTTAAACGTTTAAACATTTCCTTTAATCATATTCTTCATGAGATTTAACTTTTATTACTATTTAGTTCAGTTAATTTTTCTTGAAAAATTTTATATCGGCCAATTAAAATTTCGGACATGGGAACACTGATTTAGTGCATCCCAACGGGGTATTACATTACTGAAGGCAATCTAACTAGGCTGAGCGAGCAGCTGATGGATTTACCGTGTACACGAGAATCGAAAGAAAAGACAAGTTTTGGACGGATCGATGAATGGAGTTACGATCGTGACGGGTACTGCGCGAAGAGAACTGCAATATTTTCTTGGCCGGTTATAACGTCGGGAATATTGGGAAATCAGATTGAATTGGATCCGAAAATCGTTTTAAAGGTGACAAAACGTACTTGTGTGAGGTGTGAGTTGATTTGCTTACTGCTTGAAGTGTTCGGGAGCCCCTTTTGATAGTGAAAATTAGCGGCCCCATTTGTCTTCTGTTCCGCATATAGGATCTTGACACCCCATTCGTGGAATCAATTCCAGGAGTGAATTTGTGGAAAAATAGAAGCACCGAAAAGCAATTAAAAATTTTCATAAAAATTAGTGAACATCTTGTATATATCATTTTCCGTTTGCAAGAAAGAAAAGATTCTTCACTTCACATTTAGCATTTGGTTTTGTAGTGAAATTTTCGATGCAATTGCGTGAGTGACGAGAACGACCGAAATTAGTCAAGCACGCGCGTGTGTGAAAGTTATTTAAATGTACGTAATGGACGAATACTGATCTGGTTACGGAGAATTTTGTGATATTTAAGTGAACCTATGCTGATAGTAATTGATTGCATTGGTCAGGCTTTTGGGGTGCAAATTTTTCTAAGAAAATAGCCAATTATCCAATAACATATGGCAGAGCTTTTCATGTGGGGTCTATTAGCATAATTTTGACCAGTTATCCATATATGTTAGCATATTTGTTTCGGGATATTTGGATTTAACAATCAAATGTGCATTGCAGCTGCGGATGCGTGCGTTGAAGCTGTGAGTCTAATTTTTTCCCCATTTGGGACTTTATTGAATTCAAGCCAGTTATTTGCTTGTCTCTGACTGCAAAGCTACATGTGGCAAAGTGGGAATTAGAGCAGAAGCACTACGTGCTTCTTCGGCTACTGCTGCTGCTCTCTCAACAATTCATAGTCATGAATCGGTGTGAATACATCGGAATATTTAACATACATTCGTATAGCGCAACAAACGGAGGAGCTCCTTTCCACTCAACTAAGGAGGGATAAACACTACGTATAATAAGAGCATAATACAGCAAATTGTCTATGGACCACATTGATTCGTGAGCTGCAAGCTGCAAGCTTCGAGCTGTGAGCCGTGCTCCCCCGTGCTGTAAACTAAATGTGAGGATTGAGTAGACGATTGTTGTACGAGCAGATTCTTTGTGCATCGGGAGACCGACCACTTTGCACCGGCTAATCGATGTCCCGTTGTCGTTTCATCTTCTCCAAGGCAAAAGAATAGTTCTTTGAAGCAGCGATCAGTGTCCGAGAAAGATTCAACGTTTATAAGTGTTTTGCATCGGAAATGCTCAAAGAAATTTGACGAGTTGTATTGTCGACATGGTGGACGTTTTTTTAATTGCACCGCAGCTAATTATTCGTATCCATCATGCAAATGCAAGGAAGGCTACATGGGTGAAAAATGTTAAGTGAAAAGCTTTTCAATGGTTTATCAACTGCAAAAGGTATTATTGCCAAATTAATTGTCTTAACGTCTTTCTTAAAAATAACTTGGAATATAGCTAATATTTTTTTCCCTTTTTTGTTGTACTCATAAAACAAGATCATAAACATAAATTCGGGTTTTATTGAATGTAGCTCGAAAACCGATTAAAATTTCCATTAAGCTAGATTATTTGATTATTAAAATTTGTTCCTTGAATTTAATGATAATAATAATAATCTTTTTGGCCAAAAAGCATACTTAGCATTTCCTAACCCAATAAATTAATATTATTCAACACTTAATGTTTATCACATACATATTTGAGAATATAGGGTGTTCATTTGTGATTTTGTTATTTACATAATAATATTTTCAAAGCAAAGGCCTATCTTTATTTAATTTAAGAATAAAGTTTCAAGATGATTTCAATATCCCACCATCTCACTGTTTCCATATTATTTATTTAATAGTCAACAATAATATTCTATTTCTAATTCTATTTGCTGCGAAAAGAAATAAAACTCATTTCATTTAATCAAATACATAGCAAAAATTTATATTTCACCGCGAGGTAATATACAATTCTTTTTCCTTGATTGAAGAATTATTATTTTGTACCATTTATGTGATAATTCTTTGTACGTATAGATTATTATAAAATAAATATTTTATCCTAGAAAGAAAATAAAAAATGGAATTTTTAAACGTACACCGTCGGTCTTTCCATTTCAATCGACCTAACCGGGTATAGGACCCGCATCGATGGCAGGCTCCTCCACTAGCATGGGCTAGCCATTGGGCGCGCTAACAGGGACTCTTGCCGGGTAGAATGGCCGTTCGCGTGCCCATTTATGACATAGGTTTATGTGATTTCATTGGGTAACGCTATGGCATAAATCGGTTACGTTTGTATTCCTCATTGGAGGGAAAAGGTCATACAAAGTACTTTTGTATGAGTTTTTCACTCATACCTTCCCATACATGGCCATATCTACGTTTGGATCTTGATCCGGTTGGGAGGGTGCGAGGGGGCACCGCTACCATCTGGATACCTCACTCTTATTTGTGGTCCATAAGTCTCGTCGGTAACGAATAAGTCATCTTAAGCCCGTCTGTTTTCCCCAGGCCCAGTTTGCCTTCTCAGTCAGCAATACTCTTTAACCCTTAGTAGGCTACCTCCTTTTCGACTTCGGTCGACATTTCTTTGATCCCGTAATTCGTGAATGCGAAATTTTTTTGTAGTGGGTCCTTGTGCTAGGGGGAAAGAATCCGCCCCACGACACCGCAACGCTAGCCTGCCAGCGCATTCACGCGTCCCCAGACAAGATCAATCTCGGCGGATCTTAACATCCTCTTCCGCTGAGGTAGCAGACCATCGCTTCAGTCCTTCACGGACATTTATATCTACCCATATCAGTACACAGCACTTGATATCAGGAGTTTACATAGTATTAAGGATAACAAGGTATGCTCGCTCACGAAAAAAGCTTTTTTATGTGACGTCACATGGATGGGAGCTTTCAGATACAATGCAGTTGTTAATGAATTTTATATGGATTTCAGGATTTATTTGAAATAAATTAAGAGATTTCTCCTTAAAACCATTTTCTAACTTTATTTTTACCTTTGTATTAATTTTATGTTCGTACTGATATAAATAAACATTGCGGTTCAAGGAATACATATTATGGTAACAGCAATGCTCTGTTCGGTATAGGTGCGCATTTTCAGTTAATAAAATTTTGAATATTTTGTTATCTGATCTGATTAAGGTACACTTTAAGATAATATTTTAAATTCATTTGCAAGTTTTCTTCTGTGGAATATCAATACATTATCTTTAATTTTCCATACATTTCAATTTATTTATAAGCAACAAATTAAGTGATGCGTATGTTACAAATGTAGAAAAATGAATATTTTTCAACTCTTAAATTGTGAGACTCAAACGTATTAGTCAATGTGACCTTTTTCAGCAAGAAAAACGATTTTAAGGGGATCTTTAATTTTAAAATTTTATTTAATTCGAATTCAAGGACACTCATTGAGACACGTAACGTTCTCAATGACAAATCCTATAGAATTTTTACGAATTCAAATATTCCAAAAATTGCATGCAATTTTATTTTATAAAGATAATTCGGTTTTACTTATCTTTATAAAATTCGATTTTACTGTCTAATAACTGTAAATACATCTACTTATAGCTCTGCTACTAAATACAACTTACACCTCCTTTGTGAGGACATAAGAGGAGGAAGCATACTTGACGTCCGTACATACCGAGGAGCCAATCGTAGCTCAGATCATTACTTGATCAAATTAACCTATCGATGCTGTATGTCAAAGACATATTTGGCGAAGACGAGCCCGCTGCAATAATTTGACATCGAAAGGCTCCAAAAGGCGTCTGTGCCCAAACGTTTCATGGAGACCCTCGACAACCAGCTGGCTTCCATCTTATCGTATCGTTAAAGACGAGCAACGAGCTCTGGATGGAAGTGAAAGCGGCTATCAGGACCGTGGCAGGACAGACGATCGGATATCAAGCCCGGCGCAAGAGGAATGATTTGTTCGATGATGAGTGCCAAAATGCGTTAGATAAAAAGAATCAGCCGTACAAAGAATATGTAGGAAGGAAAACCAGGACGAAGAGAGAACACTATCAAAATCTCAGAAGAGTAGCGAATAAGATAATTAGGATTAAGAAAAGAAAATACTATGACGACCAATTGAGAAGTATCGATGTAAGTTTAGCGAGCAACAACATAAGACAAGCATTCAAAGTAGTGAAAAGCCTGAAAGTGTGGTTATCAGCCCAAAACCACGCTCTGTCGTGACGACAGCGGCAATATAATCGCTGATGAAATCAAGATTAAGGAAAGATGGGCATCATATTCCAAGAACCTCCTTAATCCTCCGCACAATTTCAGAACATCGGAGCCTATAGATGTCTGTAGAGAGCTTCCATTCGCCCCACAAACTCTGGATGAAGTTTGTTCCATCATCAATGCCCAAAAGAATAATAAAGCGCCGGGCATCGATGAGATTCCAGTGGAGCTCATCAAGCTATTCACAAAGTCATCCAGCACATTTGGGAACAAGAACTTATGCCGAAAGAGTGGAGCCAATCAATTATATTCCCTATCCACAAAAAAGGTGACAAGCTACAGTGCGAAAATTATAGAGGAATATCACTTCTAAAATCTTAGAAAATAAAATCGGATCATACGCCAACAGTATTATTGGGGAGTATCAAGGTGGTTTTAGGGCAGGTAGATCAACAACAGGCCAATTGTTCACAGTCAAGCAGGTACTTGAAAAATGCTGGGAGTTCAACATAGACGTTCACCAAATTTTCGTTGACTTTAAGCAAGCATATGACAGTACTGATCGTAACGTACTTTACCAAATAATGCTTTGCTTTGGCATCCGAGCAAAATTAGTCCGTCTTACAAAAGGACAATGACGTAGACAACCTCCCAGGTACGCATCAATAACCAACTCATCGATGCCTTTGACAAAAATATCGGACTAAAGCAGAGAGATGGGCTGGCCACATTGCTATTCAATTTGGCTCTGGAGTACGTCATACGGAAGCTACTGTCGATACGCGAGGTACATTATTATACAAGTTGAGCCAAGTAGTGGCCTATGTGGACAACATTAACATTCTGTCACGGTCATTAACAACTGCCAAAGAACCTTTCCTGAAACTCAACAGCTAAGCAAAACTAGTAGGGCTACAAATCAATGAAAATAATTCAAAGCTCATGACGCAGTCGAGGAAAAATACCTCAAATACACCAAATATCACACTTGGCAGAAACAGTATCGAGAATTTTAGCGAATTTGTGTATTTAGGCGCCAAAATAATGAAAACGGGCAATGAAAGAGACGAAATACGCCGAAAAATACAGCTCGCAAATAAAATATTTTATTCAGTGTTGACGATCTTGAAGACCAGCTGCATACACAGGAGAACAAAGCTCCAAGTATACAAATCTGTGATAAGACCTGTGTTATGCTATGGGTGTCAAACATGGACCCTAACTCAAGCATCCGCAAATATATTGAACGCCTTTGAGCGATGGGTCCTGAGGCGAATAATTGGAGCGAATCTAGACGGGGACCAATGGTGAATTCGATACAACCATGAGCTGTATAAAATTTTTGACGAACCGGAGGTCTCAAAGATTGTAAGACTGCGGAAGCTGCAATGGGCTGGACACATCAATCGTATGGACGAACAACGGATACCAAAGAAGGTATTTATTGGGAGAACTGAAGGCCGGAGGCCTGTGGGGAAACCGAGGAAACGCTGGTTTGACTCGGTCGACGAAGCCAGTTCATCACTGCTCGGATTTTGAAATTGGAAGAAGCGGTCAACGGACCGAGACAGTTGGAGGCGCTATTTGCAGGAAGCGATGACCCGAGAGGGGCTGCAGTGCTAAGAAGAAGAAGAAAAATTCGGTTTTACTACATACTATAAACATCACATAGCAATCATGGATATTTTTTCCTCATTTTTTTATATTTAGCTTTATATTTAATCTTGCACACGGTTATACCATGAGGAGTTTAGTGGTTAGACTTCGTTCCTGGAATGCTTCTTACGAGCTTCCTGGAAACTGAGCGTCGTATACGTGTTGAAGGCCTAATCAGAGTGCATGAGAGACTGTTATTGGATTCGCATTGCCGTACGTATTCTGTCGGTTTATTCACAATCTCGGGGTGTCCCTCATTGAACTGAGGCTAAGGCACGGTTCTGTGTCAAATATTCTTTGAATTGGCACTGCGGTTTGAGCTGCCGTCGTGTGGAAATAGAGTTATTGTTTCAGTACATTCGCCAGCATGATAATATTTCCTGTCGCAAATGAATATTTTCCTCGACTTTACTGCGCGAGTGAGTAAGAAAGTGAGGGATAAATTTTCTTGGAGAATGTGCGTATTGCCGTTTTGTGTGTAACTCATGAGTGAGTGAGTAGGTCAACAATAGTGTATAGAATTATTGTAAGCTCGGTGCGTTGTGGTGGGGTAAAGTGGGGCAAGGCGGGTTTCGTTCGGTTGCGAGTGGACCGCTATGTTCCTGGTTCTGCGGAAGGGATTGAACAGGTGGACGAGGGGCAAAGATTTTTTCAGCTTACCCACCAGGGACGCCGCAACATATCCCGGAGTTCATGTTATTTTGACTTGGGATGGACCCTGTGCAGATTGGAAGCATACTCATACTAGGTGTTTCCCTACCATAAGATTCTAAGAGCAAAATTTACGAGAATCTAGCAATGCATCGTTCACATAGTTATCCAACGTTCAACTTGATTTATTTACGGAGCTCATCTCCTATATTCAAAGTGTATACGAAATACAAACAAAACGATAATTAAGCTAGTTATTTTAAATTTTATGAACAATTTAACATCATTTATTCAATACGAGTAACTTATATGGAATAAAAAGCATTCATTTTCAATAGAACAAGCAAAAATTTTACAGTATATTACATGGAATCAGATTTAGTTTATGGGAAATTATTTTACAAATCTATTCAAATCATGAGTTGAAATAGTTTAAACTGGCGCTACTGATCGACTCAAAGATGAGTTTCTCCGAGCAAATCAGGACAACGGCTGAGAAAGCTGCTTCAGGAGCATCGGCTATGAGTCGACTTATGGCCAACGTAGAGCCCATCAAGAAGACGCCTCTTGATAAGTGCTGTAGGGTCAGTGCTGCTGTACGGAGCTGAGGTATGGGGCGACGCTCTCAGTAAGGAGGTTTGCCGAAAACGCCTGGCACAGGCGAGAAGAGGAGTGCTGAGGATTGCATTTTTGTATCCAACAGTCTCTGACTCGGCGGTGAGAGTTTTTCAGGCGTAATACCTGTCGGCCTCCTTGCTATAGAGCACCGCTCTATTTATCTGCGCCGAAACGAGGGTGCGAGGGAGATGGTTATCCGTGAAGAGAGACAGCGCTCACTCAACGATTGGCAGCAGTCTTGGGTGAATTGCACGAAGGGAAGGTGGACTGTGCGCCTCATCCCGGATGTGAGACCGTGGCTAAATCGAGGGCATGGTGAGACTGACTTCTATCTGACCCGGCTTTTGAGCGGGCATGGTTGTTTTCAGTCTTACCAGCACAAGATTGATAACTCACAGTCCCCCGATTGTCGGTATTGCCCAAGAGAGGAATACAATGCTTGCCACACATTTTTTGCGTGCATAAAATGGGACAGGCTGCGAAGAGCCCTCTACAGGAAGACGGGAGAGCTTGCCCCGGATAATATAGTCGCGGTGGTGCTCGAATCGGTTGACAAATGGAACCAGGTGGCACAATATATTCGGGTAGTCCTAAAAGATAAAAGGGACTCACAGCAGGATCGCTTGTCTAGCACTTCCTCATCCCCTCTCCCCTCCCGCTAGAACAAGACAAAACGAGACCTGGCGCGAAGTAATGTGTCAAACGGTTCCAGGCTAGGTTTTTAGGTTGCCAGGGGATGTGTTTAGTGGGTAGAACGGTCACCTTTTTGCGAACATGGGAGTCCCACACTCTGTAAGTAAATGGACATTCACTTCCCTACCACAAAAAAACGCAATATCTCATTCACAGTAGCGCCACCAAACAATTTTTATGAAAAAAGTCTCATTTATTTCGGAAGGCTCCTTGTAGATAACAATTAGATAAAAAAAGGAGCATTGACGGAATGATCGAATTTGCAAAGAAAAAAACAGTAAACAAAAAAAAAGATATGACTCATAAGCATAACATAAAATACACATTCTTGTGACCACAAAAGAGCTTGAAATGAAAATAAAATACACATTTTTAATATTTTGTTGTTTAAATACTTTAAATAATTTTATAAAGTCAACATTTTATTCATTTTAAGTCACACAAAATTATGAGCCAGTATATTTGATGATAGTTTTCGTATAATCATAGCTGTGAAGGAAGAAACTAAATGAGGAACTGAAAAGAAATGATGTGGAATTATATCAAATGACCCCAATGTTTTTATTATACGAAAGTATCCCTGCATTGATTATTAGTAAATCTCATTTATCTAGCATTCAGCAATAGGTTATGGATTTCAGTAAATAATTATAAGCGTTCTTTTGTAATTTTATGCAAATCCACGATCAGCTATCAATTGTAAGATTAATATCAATGAATTTTCATAATATGCGGGTAGGTTGTTATTTATATTTTTATTTGAATGCGATTAACGTCTCAATGTGTCGTTGATTGGATCTATAAAACTTCAAAAATAATAATAGACTTTCCAATAAGTATTTATATATGACGAAATGTAAAGCATAAAAGCATATTTGTGGGGTGATTCAACCAAAACGCACGATGTTAATTGTAAATAAAACAAAAAAGTTTTCCGGAATTATGTTAATATTTTTTATTTTAATATAAAAATCTATGACAATTATGTGTAAAACAAAATATCGTCGAAATGCTCGCCACAGCTATGGTGGCATACTTCTATCCGATGGTCCATATTTTCAATGACTCTGCGACATAATTGAGGCTCTATGTCGTTAATGTGTTGAATTGTCTCATCCTTTGGCTCTCGAATTGTTCTTGGCTTATTGACGTACACTTTTTCTTTTAAATATCCCCAGAGAAAGAAGTCCAAGGGTGTCAAATCACATGCTTGTGGCTGTCAATTAACATCGCCACAACGTGAGATAACACGGCCATTGAATTTCTATCGCAAAAGAGCCATTGTTTCGTTGGCTATGTGGCAAGTGGCGCCATCCTGTTAGAACCACATATAGTCTAGGTCCATAATCTCAATTTCTGGTGCCTAGAAGTCCATTATCATCTCGCAATAGTGAACACCATTCACGGTAACTGCTTGGCCGTCCTCATTTTCAAAGAAGAACGGCCGGGTGACGCCGCCAGCCCATAAACCGCACTAAACAGTTATTCTGTATGGACACATCGGCTTTTCAAATATCACTCGTGGATTCTCATTTGCCCAAATGCGGCAATTCCGCTTGTTAATGAATTTTCAGCACCCTGAAAGCATTGACAAAACAGGGTTTGCCTTTAAGAGGAGAAAATAATGACGAGAATTCCAATTCCATAGCGTTATTGAAGGTTCGCTCTGAAGACGTTCCACAACTGAATTCCTGGTTGCAGAGAGATGGATACAGATGGCTCCACCATGAAAGTCAAAATGAAATTCTCGATCTGATGGCGACTGCAATCTTGTCAAAAATCATGGACGAGATGAGAAAATCGGAGAATTTTTCGATTCTCCTAGACGAAACCGCAGATGCGTCACAAATAGAACCAGTCTCCGTTTGCTTTAGAACGGCTTCCGAATATTTAGTTGCAAATAAGAATTTCATCGGATTCTTTTCAATACTAAACACTCAAGCAGAAGCTTTATTCGATCTTGTTGACAACATTTTCATCGTGAACTCGTTGCTTCTCTCAAAACTAAGAGGCCAGTGCTACGATGGTGCATCAAATGTTTCTGAGAAAATCTCAGGATTGCAGGCACGTATACGTGAGAAAGAACCTCGAGCTTAGTTTGTGCACTGTAATGCCCATAACCTGAATCTTGTTCTCCAAGATTCAATTGAAAAGGTATTACAAGCCAGAAAATTCATTGGATCAATCAAGGATTTGATCAACTTTGTCCAAGATTCACCAAAACACGTTGCGCAGTTCAAGGAGTTCCAGACTGAAGCGATGGAAAAGAATGACGAAAATTTACCTTTTATCGCAGCCTTTGACACGACGAGGTAAAAACTACGATCGAAAATTTCGTCAAATATTTTCTCAAATTTTGAAGCCTTATTCAAATTTTTCAGATGGGTGATACGAATACGGCCTCTTAAGATAATCAAGACGAAATACCCCGAATTGCTGAAATTCCTCGATGATCGATCGGTGGACTACCAAGTCGATAGTGCGATCTCCGCCAGATCTTCAGGGTTTTACGATTACATGGAGCCTTTTGAGTGTGTATTCTACTTAACAATGACGATTGAAATTTTCGATCGCATTGAAATATTGAACAAAGAACTGCAGAATTCGAGCCTTTGTGCTATTGAATCGCAAGAAAAAGTTGAAATAGTTGCTGATGTGCTGAATGCGTCTCGTGATTCCAAATTTGAAGGAATTCGGGAATAAAGTGTTAAAGCTGTAATTGATTTTGAACTCAGAGAACCCAAAATTCCCTGTCACCGTAAAATTTTCAAATGTTTTGGTCCAGGTTCAACAGAAAATTTCATGCTTCTGATACCCAAAGATCATTTTCGACAATCTTATTGTGAGGTTTTTGATTAGTTAATTGCATCGTTAAAAAGTCGATTAATGACAATTCCAGGGTCATCCTGTTTGGATGAACGAAGTTTTTCGGTCCTTCGTCGACTGAAAACATATCTCAGGTCAACAATGTCACAAAATCGGATCAACAACGTCGCTCTTCTACATATTTATTCGAATATGACCGACGAGCTTGATCTGGAAAAACTTCTAAATAAGTTTATTTCGCGTAAATCGAAGCGTACTAGTATTTTTACTTTGCGAAACTATGATTATTTTAGAAAAATTACACAATTTTCATGTTTTTTTTATGTATATGAATAAAGATCTCAACAAAAACAATTATGTCAATTTGATTTATTAAAATGAACAACTATGAAAATTATCTCATCAAAATTTTTCTTAATCCACATACGTTTTGCTCTCCTGGTCTCCACTTATCGGTAATTGACTACCCACTCGGGCCGAACACGTCCTGCCGGGCCTGTCCACAGGTGTCCAATCACGAGGGGGGAAAACAATTTTTTCGTGTTCTTTCATTTCCCCTGCCTACTCCGTTATCGATTTCATAGTTTTAAGAATGGACATTAACGGATTTCAGCAAGACCTTTCATTTGACCACTATGTTCGGAGGAAAACAAATTTTAAGGGGTCACGTCCTTATGTATTCTTTGAAATTTTTTTCACCTATGAAATTTTCATTAACTCGAAATTTCTGAGCTGCTCACAAGATTTGATGACTCTAGCTTCTCTATTTCCTAAGAAAACTTGCTGTGACACACTGATGGACAGACAGACGGACGGGCGAAAAGACAAAAAAGGTGCCGATCTTAATAGGGTATTGTAAAAAAAATTTTTTAAATCTGAAAATATAAAAAAAATAAAATAAAATTTAAAAGAAAAAGAAAGAAATGTCTGCCAAAAACATACACGGTGACTTTATGGAAACATACGGGTTCTTCTCTACTGTATATTACACAGTTGCACTCTGGGTCAAAAATTTTAAGCTACGCAGAACATGAACTGTAGATGAACATCGCGAAGGACCTCCATCAACGTCTCTCACAGAAGGTAACGTAAAAGAATCGATGATGTTGTATAAGCAGATCGAAGAATTACCATCAGGTCATAGGAATCTAATATGGTAGTATTCCAAGAATACTTGCATATGAGTTACATACGAAAAAGCTCTCTTCCCGTTAAGTTTCGAGAACGTTAACGAACTAGCAAAAGAAGAAATGAGGTGGCATTTCGTGGATGAATATAAATAGTTCTAAGCGAATCAGGAGAACTTTTGACACGTTTCGTAACTATGGACAAAACCAGGATCAATCATTTTGATCCTGAAACTAAACAACTATCGATGACTTGGAAACGAGGTTCCTCACCAACGCCAAGGAAATTCAAAGTGCCAAGCTAGATGGGAAAGGTTATAGTGTCCATTTTTTGGGACGCTGAGAGAATAATTAATTAGGAATATTTGCAAAAGGGAGCCAATATTTTGGGCTCTAAGTAAGCAGATATTTGTAGTAATCGAGCAGTCACCCAAGCAAACTGCACGAAAACCTTCCAAACCCTTATCCGAAATTTTAATTACAGATTTGAAAAAAAGATTTCATTACTTCCATTCATAGTTGTAATTTAATGAAATATTTTTTTTCTTATTATTATTAAATGTAATTTTACATCAATTTCCCTTTATATTAAATTTAAACATTTCCCTTTAATTATATTCTTCATGATATTTAACTTTCTATTATTATTTAAACTCTTTATCATTTTTTGTTTTCTTCTGTTAATTAAGAAAAAAATTCAAATCTGCTAATTAAAATTTCGGACATGGAGCACTGATTTAGTGCATCCCGTCCGTGTATTGCATTACCGAATGTAATCTAACTTGGCTGAGCGGGATTCAAGGTGCCGTTTGGGCGGCAAGAGAAAGAAAAGATTTGGACGGATGATGCAATCCACGGGAGATCGTGAAAACCACGGGGAAATCAGCGAATTTTTATTCGATAAGACCGGTGCCGTGTGAAGTTATTAACATCGCGTCTTAGTTAATCCTTGTTGGGAAGTTTTTACGAATTATTTAAAAGTTGAGGTTCCATAAAGGCAACTGCAGTGCAGTGAATCGTACGGTTTCAAGACACAACCAAATACAAACGTTTCTTGACCGCCTTTTACACAAGTGTGTATAAAGGTTGACTGTTGTGCCGCCAGTATTGATTGGAATTGTTGAATTTGTTCTGTGAATACGGGCAGTGAATAAACAAAACAAATCGAAGTTACTTTCTTATAGTTTTCTTTGTCTGTTCCGCTTACGGTCGTCTCCAATGTAAGTATTTTCCTTGGCAACAGTAAACTTGGAAAGTCATGCTAGGAGCTCAATACCCAATATGACCTGATTGTCCATTGTTTGAGAGTATTCGCGCAATCTTACTTTCGATTCTGTGGCGCCAAATGTCTGTGCTATTGTTTAAAGCCCATTTCAGTGAATACTACGTGAATCTTTGTTAGAAATATTTGTGAAAGTCTTATCGTGCGTGATATTATCTGAACGGACGGAAAAGTAACGCATAGTTAAAAATAGCGCAAGAAATCAGTGAACTATCAACCTACGGACACTCATCCACCCAGTCGCCTTGTGTAAGCATTCAACAAAAACGCACACTTGCAAACCTCCACGCCTTTTCTTACGCACTTCTCCCTTGACCGACTGACGCTCTTGCTAGCGGATTTGTTTGCAATCGAAAGTGTTCAATAGTCAAAAATCAAAATTTCGCGTGTTCACGACAGCACTTTGACAGCTGCGAGTGGGTTCGAGCAAGGTTGGAAATTATTTTTGTTTGCAATGGCCGTGATAGCCGGTAGCCAACCATGAGCTGAGTGTGACGTATGTCGAGCAGAATATGCGGAAAATATTGACATCAAATCTATGTACAATGAATGTTTATTTTGTCTGCAACTTGTAGTGCTTGGCGTTGTTTAATTTATGGAGAACTATTTGCCAATTCCAGGGAATTTCAATCGGCCACTGAGCCTTTTAATTGGCCGTAAACTAGTGGAAGAAAAGTCGCAAGAAAAAAAATGAATCGCGCAATGGACAATCTCGAACGACTTTCAGATGAGGAGCTGCAACAGCGCTTGTAATATAGGCATGTTAAAAGAAGAGCGTGATGTGCTCCTCTAGATAAAATACCAATTTATTCGAGCTGCAGGTACAAAGAGGACATCGAAATACGGTTGGCATTGCAAGAACGGTAATTGTTGCAAATTAAATCTTTTCTGAAGACTGGAACTTATTTGAGTTATTAACATTAAAGATAAAGATTCTTTATGTTGCCACAATCGTAAAATTTATACCGCAAATGTGATATTGAACAGATATAAAATTGGCGGAAATGATATATGATCGACAATCTTTTGGGCGCGTAAGTGGAAATCACGTGAATCCGTTAAACTACGAAGATTATGTTTGTGGCACATGCTTACATTTAAACGATTTTTTCCCTTCAATCAACCTCCACTACATAGCGTTGCAACTCCGGACCTTCCAACTGAGTGGCTTGATATGACTACTCAGTGCATCAACTCCATGCGAACCCAAATTCAAAAAGAAATTGATGCGTCAATTACGTACTTGTCCTTGGGAGCTTATTTCTCACCTAATACCGATGCGCGGTCAACTAACTGATTCGATTACAAATTTATTTACAGTGCCCACAGTTGAAAAGCATGAATGAAAGAATGGTGTCCAAGCACTCACTGACGCGCTAAATCTTGAAGCTCAAGTCACTAAGAGCATCCGGATGTTATAGGCAAATGTGAAAGTGCTAAAGTTAACGACTATCATCTCGTGGACTATTTAATTCTTAAACGAAAAAAGGTAGAAAGACGGAGGACATTTTATTTTTCTCGATATTTGTATTGTTTTACTATTATAGTTTTTTGTTATCTTCATAATAATAAAAGTTTCATTTGAAATAGTGAAAGAAAAACATTGCAAACTTTTCACTTAAAGCCAATGATTATTTAAACATTAGAGATATCTTCTTCAAAACACATTGAGTTTTTGCTTTAGGTGATAATCTGTTACACTCTATATTTTATGTAAGAAAAACGTTTTTCTTATGGTACATAATCGCGATTATATTTCACATTCACATAATTGATAATTTTTTTTGCGTATTTAAAAAAGAAAAAACATAAAAAACGCAAATAAAAAAAATTCTAAAAATTTTCTAGATCTTAAGTTTAATTTGTCTTCCGAAGCAAAGAAAAATGAAGATGCGGAACGAGTTGCTTTTGATTTTATTTTTTGATACAAAGAAAACGATAAATACGCAATTATGTATTCTTGTTTAATATTGGTATGTATATAAAAAAGAATTTTTTTTTTTCATCATGGCGGGTGAAGTAGACCCGCATGAGAAAAGCAAAGGCAAACTTTATAAATGTCATCCTAAACAAAATGTTGGATTTGTTGTTTATATAATTTGCGAAGAAGTGTATCATCTGAGTGACTTAATAGATACAAAAAAACTAAACCTCTGAGTGATAATTTTGTTATTTGCAACTCGCATCAAAGTCTAACCTCGAACAAAAGTAACATTGTGCTCAATGACGAAGTGAAACTCTTAATAGTCGAAATAAAAGACAGTGAGGTGGTGAAAGTTCAAAATAATCTAAGCCAAGCAGATGGTGAGCAAGACACTAAAGTAGTTATGGCAGAAAATGCTTTATTGAAACAATTAAATGATGAACTGAAACATAATAACCAACTCTTGGCTAATACGATTGAATTGATGAAGCTCAATAAACCATCATATGCTGACATAATGAAGGAGCCTCGCATAAAACAAATTTAAATGCCTGGCATAAAAGTTAAAGCTACATCCGAAAATGTAACAAATACCAACACTTTTAATAATGTTACCAAAATAATACAACACCAGTTAAAGATACCGTTCAAAAGTGTGATTAACACTAAAACAAATGGCACAATTGTCAAATGTGTAAATAGTGAAGATGTTTCCAAAACTAGTGATGTTCTAAAGACAAGCCTCGGTAGTAAGTTTGAAATGAGCATTCAGATAGCTAATAATCCACGAGTCAAAATTACAGGAGTACCGAGTGAATATGATGAAAAATATTTGGAAAGTGACATCAATCATCGAAACTTTGGCAGCTTCGAAAGTAAATGCAAAGTGCTTCACTCTTATAACAGCATAAACAATACTAAAGGAGCAATAATTGAAGTTTCAAAAGAAATCTACGAGTGCATCGTTAAAAACAACTTTAGAGTTTATGTCGGATTTAATAGCTGAAGAGTCGGTTTCAACCACAAAGCGAGCAAGTGTCGTAGCAAAACTGATAAGTGTATTTATTGTGCTGGGGAACATCAGTCACAACAATGCACCAGCAACTACACTAACAAACATCGATGTGCCAATTGTGCTTACGCTAATCGAAACTATGGAACAAAATATAATACTGCTCAAGCAGTATCAGACGTCCAGGCTTGTGTCATTCTTAAAAAGAAAATAGAACGTTTAATTGCCGATACTGATTATGCTTTTAGACCAGCATTACCAAATTATGTGCGGCCCTAGATCCCATGATCAAAAATAGCCCTAGAGAGCAGCGAAGCATCGAAAGATAATTCATCCGGACAAATAGCGAGTACAGGGAAAACAACAATTGAATAACAAACTGACTTAAAATCAAATTAAAAAACTGGTTTGTAATATCGATTGTAATCTTGATATTAATGACAATCTTCAAAATGAGATTGTAAAGCAAGAAACAATTTGTCATAACCTCGAAGCTCTCAATAGATTTACTAGTAATAATAATGAAATAATAATGTATGTTAATATCCGTGGTTTAAATACTAATTTTGAAAAACTACAAGTCTTAATTGAGAGCTTGGAGGTTAAGCCTTGTATAATAGTGTGCTCTGAATCTAGAAAATTAGAACAACATCAATTCTTTAATATCATAGAGTATAAAATTTATTATAATTAAGGCAATACAAATATTGCTAATGTTTATCAAAGACTTTGTAAACGAAAATACAATAAATATTAGAATTGGTAGACTTAACGTACTGAACTCTTGCATTACCTTAGATAACAATACTATTTTAGTTATATCGGCGGTTTATAGATCGCATGACATGCCAAAGACTGAGTTTATTTGTGAACTTAAAAAATTTATGAATTTAAAAAGAAAAGTTAAAAACCACTGAATAATTGGTGACTTTAATATTGATTTACTGAAAATAGACAATCAAAGTCAAGAACATCTGAATAATTTCTTAGAATATGGATTTGCCCCTGCATTTCAGTCAATTACCAGACCATCGAAAAAAGACCCTAATAAAGGTTCATGTATTGATAATATCTTTATCAAAACTAATACTTTAGAAATGAGAGCCCTCAAATTAGTTGTACTTTTCAATGATCATTACCCCCTGTTCTTAAAAATAAATAAAATTACAATTAATACGACCAAAGCTCAAACTAAAACCATTAATTATCACAAACTGCCTAGGATTGCACAAAATGTATATTGGAATTCAATATTATCAATGCAAGATCCTAATTTAGTCGCTGAATCACTTGTAAAACTAATGTCTCATTGTATAACCATGGCAAAGAAAAATTGTAAAAAGAAATCTACATATACTGCACGAAGTGCATGGATAACTAAAGGCCTATTAATCTCTTGTAAGACTAAAGAGACTCTATATAGGATCTGGAAAATGGATCCAAATAATATAGAAAATAAGGTTATTTATAAACTATACGTGAAAATACTTGATAAAATAATAAAGCAAGTCGAAATCATACATGATAAAAAGATGGTTAAAAATAATATCAACAATTCCAAAAATTTGTGGCTAATAATTAATGAGAAACTTGGCAAACGTATTAACAAGAAGAATACAATAAAATACATTTATGATGATAACAATATTAGAATCGATGAACCATGCCGAATTTCCAACTGTATTAATACGTTTTTTAGTAACATCGTCTCAAATCTCAGTAGTAAAATTGATCAGCCACCTAATATAGAACTACGTTTACCTCCTGTTAATCGAAATACAATGTTTTTACTACCAACTGATAAATATGAAGCTCTGAACATTATAAAAAATTTGAAAATTACAAGTAGTGGTGTGGATGATATCAATACCAAATCTATTAAATCCCTCGCCAATTTCATTGTCGAGCCACTTGTACACATAATTAATTTATGTATTGAAACATCCATCTGGCCGTATGTATTAAAGCGAGCGGATGTAATACCGATTTACAAATCTAAAGAAAAACATAAAATGTCTAACTACAGAGCTATCTCATTAATTTCCAACATAGCCAAAATTCTTGAAAAAAATTATTTACCACAGATTGATGGAATTTGTTAGCACTCATAAAATAATATCTAAAAGACAAAATGGATTTATGAAAAATTTAAGCTCCAATGATGCGCTTAACTTCCTAACAAGGTTAATTTATGATAAACTTGATAAAAGTATACCGATATCGGCAACTTTTTTAGATTTAGCTAAGGCGTTCGATACGGTTAATCATAAGTTTTTGCTAGATAAACTGTATAATTATGGAATAAGGGGTAACGCTCATCAGTTCTTATTTACAAAACAGATCGCAGCGTGTCAAAGTGAATAATGTTTTGAGTGACTATTGCTAAGTTCATACGGGTGTACCTCAAGGTACAGTTTTAGGACCGTTGCTATTCCTGCGTTACGTTAATGACTTATTACTCAGTATGCCTGATGATGTAATTATTTCATTTGCTGATGATACAGCTATTATAGCCACCGGTAATACTTGGAAAGAAGTTGAAACGAAAATGAATAAATATCTCCTTGAAGTTAGTAAGTGGTTAGCTTTAAATAAGTTATCTTTAAACTTGGAAAAGACTGTATACATGACATTTGGGAATCATTGCCGAAGTGTTCCTGAACTTCTAAATATTACTATAAATGGAAAAACATACAAAAAGCAGAATCATGTAAATATTTAGCTATCATTTTTGACTATAATATGAAATGGGATAAACACATTGAATATATATTTAAAAAAACCAAGAATTTATCTTTCGTTTTTCATAAACTCTCTAAAATAATGCAGACTGAAACTCTTATGATGATTTATTACGCTTTATTTCATAGCATAGTAAATTATGGATTAATTGCATGGGGGGGGGGGAGCATACTCTAACCGCTTACAACTTTTACAAAATCATCAGAACAAACTTCTATAAATTATTCATAAAAATAAATTTAATGCCAACAAACCTTTGAATTTAGAGCAACTTTTCTGTTTTGAATCATTAAAGTATCATTATAATGATCTCAAAGAAAAATTTTTATACACAAATAGCATTACTAGAAATAAAAGTATACAGGTACCGAAGAGATTCAAAACAGTTAGTATTAAGAGTAGTTACATAAAGGCCATAAATGTATATAATAAAATTCCTAACGAATTAAAAGTCATATCTAACGAAACTTTTTATGAAAAGAAAATTGAAAAAATGGATTGCATGAAATTTATAACAAAAACATTATAATATATTGTAAACTTTTCTTTTTCATTAAGAAAAAAAAATTAACTTTATTCGTTATTTAAAATATTGGATGTTACACTTGTTATTCTCTTTTAGCATACTTTAAGTATTGAATTTATATTTTATTTTAACATAGTTTTAAGTCCAAACCAAACCCACAGACACGTATATTAATTATCTCTGTGGGATTTACGTAAAATTCCTGTATTTTATGTAATTTTTTGGGTTAAATAAATAAATAAATAAAGATTGCGAAAACTTGGAAACTCGGTCTTTCCCTTTCACTCAACTTGACCGGGTATAGGACCCGTATCGATGGCAGCCTTCTCCGCTAAAATGGGATATTCATTGAGCTTGCTCTTTCTTTTTTTGCTTAACAGAGTGGCCTTTTGCTCGCGTGCCTTTTTATGATATAGGGTTATGTGATTTCATTGCATAACGCTATGACATAAATCAGTTACGTTTGTATTCCTCATTTGAGGGAAAGAGTCATACAAAGTACTTTTGTATGAGTTTTTCACTCAAATGGGAAATACATGGCCTCGTTTACGTTTGGATCTTGATCCGGTTGGGAGGGTGCGAGGGGGTACCGCTTCTATCTGGATGCCCCACTCTTACTTGTTGGCCATAAGTATCGTCAGAAACGACGAAGTCTCTGTCAGTCCGTCCGTTTTCTCAAGGCCCTATTTGTCCTCTCAATCAGCAATTTGATAGCCCTTAGCAGGTTACCTCCTTTCTCGAATCCGGTCGATACTCCTTTGACCCCGAAATTTGTGCATGCGAAAAATGTTTTTGTAGTTGGTCCTTGTGCTAGGGGGAAAGAACCCACCCCACGATACCGCAACACTAGCCTACCAGCGAATTCACACGTCCCCAGACAAGGCCGATCTCGGCGGATCTTACCATCGTCTTTCGCCGAGGCACCAGACCATCGCTGCAGTCCCTCACGGACATTTAATCTAATTCACTGAATTTTAAGCAAAAAACCCACGCAAACTGTGACCTGGAATGCTGCTTCAGCTAGACAGCGCATCGACTCACAAACCGCAGTTGCGATGGCTGCCATTCAAGAAACGGATTCGAATTCCTTGAACACCCATTCTTTTCATCAGATCTAGGTCCCAGTGATTTCTACCTATTTTCCGAATCAATAAATAACTTTGAGATAAGAAATTTGAAGGCGATAGCATAGTGACGGCCACTGTGGAGGCGGTTTCGGGATTCAAGGCAATTTTTTTAAGGGCATCCTTGGACTGTAAGCCCAGACCTAGATGCACTCAATGTTTTAAATCGTTAGAGACTAGGTATAAAAAATATTTTTTTTAACCATAATTACCGTGTATTATTTTCATGATGATTACTTTTGGATCACCCCTCGTAAATGTCACTTGAAAGCATCATAGGAAACAATATCATGTACGGAAAATTAAATGTAAGTCAAGAAACAAGAGTCAAAGGAAAATCATGGAGAATAGTGGATGATACTGTATTTTTCAAATGCCCTCATACAACTAATTAAAAACATTTTTTATTGTATTTCTTCCATAATATACTTTCTGCTAGCTGTCGAAGGGAATCAAAATCAAAATAGCGGTCCAAAGGTCAAAAACTAAGCAAAATTCATTATTTTAATAGCAACTAAAGTGTTGAATACATTTTCATCGTTTGAAATGGCGTGGAATTATTAATGCAACAACAAATTTTTCTTAAACAGAATCTGATTCGATTTTTTCCATTTCCTCAACAAACTATATTTGACTTAATTCAGCTCATTTGATGACCCTGAATACTTTTCTTTGAGCGGTTTAATTGCATTTATTTATTTTGGTGTATCAACGATTGATTATCTCTACGGAAATTGCAGTGCTATCTTATCCTTCAGCTTGCAAAACGCTTTCACATACGCCTCAAAATATTTAGCCGCTAATTTTGGTGATAATGAAAATTAAAAATATTATATTTTGAGATTATTGATATTGCAAACGGTGCGCCTTGCACAATTAATGTATTGATACATTTCTATTTGAGCATAACAAGTAGTTGATAATAATCACACAGCTGCATGGGTGACATTGCAAAAATATCGCTTCTCAAGTATTCAATTACGAACATGTGAAGTGAATTAGAGATGAATATAAATAAATTCCTCTCACGCTACGTTGAATATCTTAATGGGCCACACAAATCGAACAACCTCACCTAACTTAAATTCGTTGACAATGGGCACTTCCGGGAACTTTAATTCGTTAATGAACTGCTGTAGTGATATAGGTCAAATTCTGTTTGCCCCACACTAATTAGACGTTTCTTCACTATCAGAATAGCTTCCCACCGTTTTAGATAAGATTTTAATTCATTTCGCGAAACTGATGTTGCTGCCAAGTGACATTGAATAATCGCGAAACACTCTATTTTGGCGGGAGGATTGCAATGATGTTTCCGTGAATGTAATGTTTGAATTACGAACGCAGGAAATCATTCTGATTTCTATCATCTGCAATTCAAGTCAGGCAGAAGGGCAATAGAGGCAATGACATCTCAGATTGGAGGAATTCCCTTAAATTAAACTCGAGTACAACTTAAATAATCTGTTCCACTCACAATTTCACGATTCCCGACCTCGGTCACCACAAGCTTTTGTGGGAATATACACTCCGAACGTTCCGTTCACTGGGAAGTCACTGAATTTAATTTGCGAATACCTCGGGCTACTGGTGTTCACTGCGGACTGCGTGGTAGCAGCGGTAGCTCCTGAACTGCTGCTGAACTCTGAGCCTGAGCTACGACAATGAACAGAAGACAGAATACTTGAGAAAGCTACTCGTTATTCTTCCACGACGAATTATTGTATTCTGAGCGATGAATTTCCACTAGGGTGACTTTTTATTTGTGCCAGGCCATTCGTCCATAGCTTGAAGTGCTCTTGCTCCATCGGGAAGGCCTTTTAGGTGGACGGTTTTGTGTCCAAAAATTTGATTGCTCTATCAACGTATGAGCAGCCGGAGTCTTTGGGGTCGGTTGCTTTGTTGTCCAATTCAGATAAAGTAGTGGGAGAATAGATAGTCAATAAAATTGGCTTCGAGCTGAATGCATGGAATGATGTACCAGCAATTGCTTACGTTTGGCTGGAATTTATCATTGCTTGGAGCTTTTGCCACTTGAATGGGTACATGAATATGAAATATGGAAGGCGCTTAAAATTGATTAGGAGGCTAAATCTAATAAATTTTATAAAGTTAAATTTGTTTCACAAATATTATATAATAAAATTCAGAAAGGCAGGACCACCGCAGCTCTTATTTGGATTGTTTGAGCTGGAAGCGGGTGTGTATTTCGCAAAAATGGATTAACGGAATATTATCTAAACATATTGTTCTTACAATTACATTGTACTGTAATAAGAGTTTTGTCGTATGGTGCGGGATACCTTATTCTTATAAACAACAAACATATATTTTAAAGAGTTTTTCAGATGTTTTGTTTAGTAATAGCATTAGAATTTCCACTCTACGTTCAGCACACTCCAGTTCATTATACCCATTGTTCTCTACTGGAGCTTTTTGATTTTACGTGATAGATGTTAATTACCATGATGTTGCGTCAAAATAACAAACTAAACTCAAAATTGGATGGGTAGGGAGTTCAAATCGCACATTATTGATTTTAAGGCAATTATTGAACGGTTGTGTGCGAACCGTATAAAAGCGAAATTCTTCAAAATTTGGTTAATAAATGTACACGCCCCGACCAAAGAAAAGGAGAAAAAAACGAAGGTAACATCCACAATCACCTGGAAACACTTTCGACTCAATGCCTACAAATGACGCAAAAATAATTCTGCGTACAAACAATATTTAGGTAGGAAAACCAGGACGAAGAGAGAACATTTTGAAAATCTCAGAATACTAGCTCATAAGATAATTGGAATTAAGAAAAGAAAATACTATGACGACCAATTGAGAAGTATCGATGTAAATCTAGCGAGCAATAACACAAGATAAGCATACAAAGTAAAGGTTATCAGCCTAAGGCAACGCTCTGCCGTGATGACATCGGCAACATCATTGCTGATGAAAACAGGATTAAAGAAAGATGGGCATCATACTTTAAGCACCTCCTAAACCCACATAGCTCCAGAAAATCGGAACCTATAGCTATTCCCAGAGAGCTTCCATTAACCCCACCACCTCTGGATGAAGTTTGATCCACCATCGAAATCCAAAAGACATAGAGCGCCGGACATCGACGCGATTCCGGTGGAGCTTATCCAATACGGTGGCAGCGGTGTTCAGAAAGCCCATAAAGTCATCCAGCACAATTTGACAACAAAAACATATGCCGAACGAGTGGAGCTAATCTATTATTTTCCCTATCCACAAAAAAGGTGACAAGCTACAGTGCGAAAACTATAAAGGCATATCACTAATTTGTACGGTGTACAAAATATTTTCAAAGATCTTAGAAAATAAAATCGGATCATATGCCAACAGTATTATTGGGGAGTACCAAGGAAGCTTTAAAGCAAGTAGACCAACGATCGACCACTTGTTCAAAGTCAAGCAGGTACTTGAGGAATGCTGGGAGTTCAACATTGACGTACACCAAACATTCGTTGGCGTTAAGCAAGCATACGACACTATTGATCGTAACGTACTGTACCAAATCATGCTTTGCTTTGGTCTTACCAAAATGACTATGAATAATCAACTCCCCGATGCCTTTCACACAAATATCGGACTGAAGCAGGGAGATGAGCTGGCCCCATTGCTATTCAATTTCGTCATTAAAAAAGCTACCTTTCGATACACGAGGTACATTACTATACAAGTCGAGCCAAGTTGTAGCCTATGTAGACGACATCAATATTTTTTCATGGTCATTAACAACTGCCAAATATCTCTTCCTGAAACTCGGCAGAAAAGCAAAATTATTAGGGCCACAAATCAATGAGAATAAAACAAAGCTCGTGACACAGTCAACGAAAAGTATCTCAAATACACAAAGTATCACACTTGGCGAATGCACTATCAGAAACGTGGGCGAATTTTTATTTTCAGGTGCCAAAATAACCAGAAACGGTAATGAAAGAGACAAAATACGCCGAAGAATACAGCTCGCAAAGAAAATATTTTATTCAGTTTTGAGGAATAAAAAGTCACACTATACCAGTCTTTTGAGTGTCCTTTCTACGAACCAACCACATTCCCATTGAACACGTCTCAATGGAAGAATCTCAACTTGGTACTGTGCTTATACACTTAATGGTTTCAGGTTGAAAGATAATGGTCACGAAAGTTGGGGCTGATTCGACACTCATATGATAAAAATCAACTTGTTTCTTCAGGATCAGATAACGCATGAACTGGTTGCGTTCTGGTAGTAGCAATTGATTACATTCTACATGTATACATTGATTGTATTTCTAACGAGCAAACTTCATTATCGTTAGCATATTAATCTACTTCTCTTGCTGCTGATATTCACCGTAGCAAATGAACAAAACCCAACTCCCTAAACCACCCAGCAACCAGTCTTATTCGACTGGTTTTTTGGAAACTCGCATATCATGCAAGTTTATCCAAAAACCTGTCGGGCGAGTCTTGCCTTCGGTTTGATTTAGTTTGTCTTTTTGCTCAGCTTTATCCACAATTAAGTTAATTGCGGCAAGCACACATCACAAGCAGCGTTTTTGCCTGCAAACATTTTTGAGAGTTCTTATGGAAAGATTGTGGTGAAAATTTGGGCTGCCTGTAAATGTGGACGGATAGATGGTGTTCTGCGATTGGTAATTTTTTCATATTTGTTCAGATTGTTAAATATCTTCAAAGTTTTGAAGGAACGCGTGTAACGATATGGAACTTGGACGTCGGGAGTGCGCTGTTGGATGCCGGTATTAGACTTGCGATGTGGGCGATTCCAACCTGGAGAAAAAGTGAGGTTACGGAAAGCAAGAGCGCGCATCACCTCAAAAACAACACCAAGCGCTCTGCATAACAACCATATAGAGAATTTCAGTTTGTCCTTGGAGGCCAGTCACCGAAATTTTTATTCAATTTCCAGTCAATCAGTTTTGACCATCCCGCCTGCCTTTGTTCCACGTGTACCGACAGTACCTTCACCAGCCCTGAAGCAGTAGAGGCTATACCAGGTTTGAATAAATTTAAGAGGATCATGGTGCTTAGGATCTGTCAGCTGATATGAGTGATTTGAACTAGGAAGGATACATCAGCCAATTATTTGTTTACCTGAAAGTGTATGATGTCCTTTCGGAATTGTCTCTTGTTGTTAAAACCCCTAAATATATTAATGATTTGCCAGCTTTATCCTGACACACCACTCTTAACAAAGCTAATCGTACCAAATCGATTCATTTCCCAAATTGCCCAACTGTTAGAAATCGAATGAACGCACTGTCGACATATCATTTCCGAGCATCGCAAAGTCTTGTGCTGAAACTAGATGACTTTGAAGATAGTGTTCGAGCCCTTCAAGCACTGAACCACCACTTGACATTGGGAGTGAGGGGCTGGATCTCAGCTCAGGGCGCGAATACCGCTCGCAATTATGATCCCTTATAAATAGTTCGTAAAGATAATCCCAACGCATTTTTAATGGACAGTTATGCGAATCCGTTGAATCTGAATCCAGTGCTGAATCTATATCAAATGTAACATCGAAGCTTTAATCATTTTTACTTAGCTTTATTTTTATTTTTTTACAAGTAGCCTTGTAATGTAACATAGAGAGAAACGAAACAAAAAATGTTTAAAGTGTAACACAAACATTAATCTAAATCGGGAGCTTGTAATCCACACTGAATATATGTCCGTAACGCAAATAGTTTAACTCGCATCTTAAATTATTGCGCCAAGTAAAATTTACTACGTAAGCAATTAAGTCCAGAACGTCTTCAATTTGTTGCTTGGATTTCGCTTTCGCTTAGCCTTGGGTTACATTTTTGATTGTCCTCATAGATTTTTTTAGTTGGATGTCGTGGTACCAATTTCGCGTAACTAGATGGTTAAATGTCTGATCCTTCTTCAAGCTACAAAAGGTTTAAAATGACCTGGAACGATGAACATTTTTGTTTTCGTACTTTGCTTGGCGCTTTTAATTTTTAAGAAAACGTGTATGATCTGGAAGTAATCAAATGCGGTTTCGAGGAACTAAGTTAATTTTTAACCTAAATTCATACGCATAATCTATTTTATTGATTGGTTGTCATATTATGGAGATACCACAAATTTCGGATTGTGATGTAATTTTCACAAAAGAAAAAAGAGAGGAATATGGATTTGATTCCCATATTGCCGACATGCGATGAATTTTTTTTTCAGGAGCCACTCCCCTGTATGGGGAGACCCCCTTAACCAATTTATAAATTTGGTTTTTGTGGTGAAACTGTAAAGAGGACGTCATTTTACACCTACTTACAGCTTATGTAGTTTGCGAGAAAAAGTGGTGTGACACATGGACGGACAGACAGGACGCAATTTTAGTAGGGTTTTGTAAAACTATGTTAGAAAACCCCAAAAAAGGGAAGAAAAGTTTATTCAAGCCACAAAGAAGAAATATACCTTATAGACAAAACATATATTTTGTGTGCCGGCATTATCATATACAATGTATGTGTTTAATTTAAATTTGTTAGAGTCAATACTTCATTATTTCTTTTGCTAATTTAATACATACTCTTATATTTTGTGATCGGAGTCACCATTGACTGCTTCAAATGAACGAACTACAAATAAAAACGAAAATGAGTTGCTGGAAGACAAACTTCGGTCTTCTCATTTCCGATCTTTCGACCGGGTATGGGATCTGCCACGGTGGCTGGACATTTCTCTTCTGAGCTAGCCATCGGGCTGTAGCTCCTCCCTTCTTTGCAGTTATAGGAGCTCTTGCTGGGTATAGTGGCCTTTCACAGGGGTTTCTTATTTATGTTAAAGTTTTATATGATTTGATCATATAAAAATTTTGATATAAATCTGAAACATTCGACTTTTAATTTACCGGAAGTTTCATATAAATGCCTTTGTATGAATAGTTCATCTAAATTAAAAATAAATGGCCACGTCTACAATGTATCTTGATGCGAAAGGGGGGTACGAGAGGGCACTGCTTCAACCTAGATGCCCCACTCTCAGTTGGGGGTCGTAAGTGCTCGGAGTAATATCTTCGCTCGTTGAGGCAGCAGATGATTACAGCAGTCCTTTATGGATATATGAGCATCCTTTAAACACTGCACCACCTCAAAGTTCCGATTTGTCTACTATATCTGAGGAAATTGATAACGTAACGTTAGATCCTGAAGAACAGGAACTCTTTGATTCTCGATTTTAAAGGGATGGAATCTATTTCAACCAAGAAAAAAAGTAATTTTCTTTCAGAGTCAAGATGAAGAGATAAACATTTTTTTCATCAGATGATGGCCTGGTATTTTGTAATAATATTCATAGGGTAATTAATGTTTTTGGGCTATAGAAAATAATACAGAGGAATGGCGTTTATTTTTTGATGCTTCAAAATTTAGTTTGAATGCTGTTCTTTTACATGTTGGTAATTAACTTCCCTCTATACCGATTGGTCAGGATGCTAACTTGAAAGAGTCCATGAAACCCTGAAATATATCTTGGATAAAATCCAATGTAATAAACATAAATGGAAAGTTTATGGAAACTTAAAAGTTATTGCCCTCCCTTCTATTAGGATTACAGCTCGGATTACTAAATTCAGTTGTTTTACGAGTATTTGTGAATGGAATAGTAGGGGTAGAGAAAATGATTATGTGAAGAAAGGATAGCCCAAAAGAGAATCTCTAACACCAGGGCAAAAAAATAAATAAAACATGGTCCGTTAGTGCAACCTGATGACGTATTTTTACCATCTTCTCATATAAAACTAGGCCTTATGAACAGCGTCGTGAAAGCAATGTGTAGTAATTGAGCAGTCGCCTAAGCAAACTGCTCGAAAATCGGCATAACACTGGTCCGAAATTTTAATTGCGGACTTGGAAACAATATTTATTCCAATTTCTAGTTTTGTAAATTATAATTTTTTTTTATAAATATAAATTTTAGATTATCTTTTTCCTCTCGATATTAAATTTATCCTTATAATGATATTCCTTATGATCTTTATCTTTTATTATTATTAAAATGTTGGTGCATCACTATCATCTATTAATTTAAAAATTCAAATGTGCAATTGAAATTTAGACACGGCAACCCCTTAACAGCGGAGCTTATTCCCGAATCGCACTTCCGCAATGCAATTAAGGGAGAATGGTAGGCTCGTCAACTGCCGTTGGGAGTAGTCCCGAAAGGTGATAACTGATAACAACGGGAGTCGGCTATTGATCGTCACCGCGAACATATCGGAAGAACGGCGTGAGAGCAGGAGAAGCAATCGCAACAGCTTCAGCAGTGACCGCAGCAGCGACCGTATTCTTGCTCGTACTCGTATCTAAGTTTCGAGGTGTCCTCTTTGATTGCCATGCGCCGTGCATAATCAGCGAGCGGATTCCGCTTAAAGTTCTACGCATGCAGTTTTTCCATGGAAACTCCTCTACCCGTGAAAATTAGATAAAACTATCTCCCAGTTAAACATTAGAATTCTTTAACTGTTCTCTTTTATCACATACATTCTCTCAAAGTGCATGGAAACGCTTCATAATTGGGTGATATCTTTTGCCTAGAATCGTCAATATGTAGCCCAAACGATCATAGCGGTTCGTGAATGCCCAGAATGCTAATTAGTAATAACAATGCGACCAATAATCGCAAATCAGTGGAATAGCTAACGGAGCACTGTAAAGAAAGTGGAAGAAACAAAAACGCTACTCCCATAGCTGAAGGACACTTTATTTATATCTACGCGGCAACAAGAATAAAATATGAGCGGGGATGGAGACTTCTTCGTTAGTTACGGAAATGTTTAAAGGAAGAGTTATTATTGGTAATCAGCATCGAAAATCCATCACTTACAGCTAAAAGAAGTTCATCATTCTAATGCATTGCTTCTTGAATGGAGCAAAAATCGCAACATTATTTCACACTAATCCTGCTCAGAGTCAACTTTCTTTGCAAATGGATCCAAATATGAAGCACCAGCATGATTGCTTTCACTACGCTCTACATAAATTGCCCGAAAATGTTTTGAAAACCAGAAAAATGGTACCTAAATCCTCAAAAATTACACAGTAACAGAAGTCTTAACGTGAAAATTTGATTTGAAACACCCTATCTAACATCCAATGCGCTGCGATCATATTATTTGTAATTTCATTTCATGCTAATGATATGATTGCGCATTCGCAATAAAACTCCTGATGAATTTTAAGTGCATGATCCTGGCGCGAGTTAATAATATCATAATTACTATGCCGCGGGCTTATATTACATGGCTGAAGTGATTTTCTCACTCACTTTCTCTCTTTCGAAAGGAAAAATTGATTCATTGGTTACAATGATCTTAAACGTGGAACTATGCATTGACGCAGGGAACTCCATTAAGTACAATGTAGGTGAAACATAAAGTGCCCCGTTCACTGTCCGAGTAGAAAAGCGCCTATAAATGTGTGTCGCATCTTCTATGGCAATAAATTAAAGGGGGTTGATTCATGCTATTTGCTAGAAATTCTCAAAAGTGAACTATCTCCAATTTATTTAAATATTCATCTTGCTCAGGTGAAGTTATATAGTAAAACCGTCTGCGTTGAATTTTTTTGTGTTAGCACTAAGACTGAATATCAGAAGACCGGGCTGAACTGCCGGCGATATTTTTATTTTATTTTATTCATTAACCAAACAAGGTACAAAAAGAAAATTTTAATTACATTTCATAATATTTATTTAATTTTATTAACAAACAAAAATTTGGGGGGGGGGGGTTGGTTGAGGAATTACAGTTCAGGATATTTAAGGATTCGAGGCTTTAAGTAGGTTGGTTTTAAAAGTGGCTTTCGAAATGCCTGGTGTATAGCAATTCTTCATAGTATTAAATGTTCTGCAGCATCTATTAATAGACTCATTATCTGCATAAAAAGTTCTATGCTGCGTCACTTTGAGTAAAGGAGTGTGCCTAGTTTGTCTCAACGCACAATTAAAATTAAATTTCGTGGAGAGTGATGCAATCTGAATGCCTTCTTCAATATACATAAAGGTGAAACAGCACGACGAGATTTGTCTTCTTAATGACAGAAAACTTAGATTTAATAGCTTAAGCCTTTGTGTGCATTCAGGTAAGGTAGAAAATTGTCTGGGATCGTATAAATCCCTTAAGGCAAATAGTACAAACTGCTTCTGGACAGACTCAATTCTATTTGAATGTACTTCGAAGATAGGGTCCCAGACAATACTTGCATATTCCAATATCGGGCGAACAAGGGCCGTGTATAAAGATTTTGTTACCCATATATTCATGAACTCCTTCGCACGTCTTTTAATAAAACCTAGTTGTTTATTGGCCCTTGCTAAAATTTTGTCGTAATGCAAATTATAACGAAGTTTCTGATCCAAGGTTATACCAAGATCATTAACATACTCAACTCTTACTAGCTCGACGTTATTAAGGACGTAGGTATTCTTGGCCAAGTTTCTTTTACGGGAAAAACTTATAACTTGACATTTATTTGCGTTGAGTTTGAGTTTATTTTTTTCACACCATTGTTGAAGGCAAAGAAGTTTAGTCTGAAGGAACATTGCTTCAGCTTGTGAGCCAATAGCGTGGTAAATTTTTAGGTCATCAGCATAGAGTTGATGTGGAATGGCGGCAAGTTCTTTTGATAGATCAGATATGAATATTTTAAATAGAAGAGGTCCGAGATGACTACCTTGTGGAACACCCGATGATGCTCTGATTTTCTTTGAATAGTACCCCTGAAATTTTACGGTTTGACTGCGATGAGAAAGGTACGATATAAACCAATTTAGAAGAGACCCAGTGATTCCGAAGTTTTGCAATTTTTTTTATTAATATAGAGTGATCTACTTGATCGAAAGCCTTACTAAAGCCAGTGTATGGATCAACTTGCTGCACTTTTTCCATGGCGTTAAGGACATCGGAAACCAAGATTATAAGATTAGTAGCAGTTGAGCGACCTTTACGGAAACCATGTAGCTGGTCATTAAGGAGTGGATCTACAAAGGTCGAGAGCTTATCATGTATCAATTTTTCAAATAATTTTGGTATAGTGGATAGTATTGCGATGCCCCTGTAATTCTCAACAGATTTTTTATCTCCATTTTTGTAGATTGGTATAAGGTTGGATAATTTGCACACAGTCGGAAAGACGCCTGATGAGAGAGAATTATTGAAGATTATATGAAGCGGTTTAGATACCTGTGCTAAACAATTAAGAAGAAACGACGGAGGAATAAGGTCTGGTCCAGGGCCTTTGTTAAGGTCCAGTTCGTTGATGGCTCTATTGATATCTTCTAGAGTAAAAGTTATATCTGCAATGCCAGAACTATGAGGTATTTGCGTCTGATGAAGTATGGGCGAGCTAGCTGGCAGAAAAACCTCTTGGAAGTATTCAGCAAACATATCACAGATAGTTTTACAATCAGAGGAAGTATTTTCTTCCTTAGTCATTGTTGCTGGATACCCGAACGATTTTCTTTTAGCGTTTACAAAATCATAGAATTTCTTAGGTTCACGCATTATATTTTCTCCTGTTATATTAATATAGTGATTGTATGCCTCACGAGATTTTTGAGAGAATTCATTTGCTAAATTTTCATAACTCACCCTGATCTGTTCGTTAGGGTTTGAACTATTTTTTAAGATCTTGTACAATTTATTTCTATGATTTCTTAATTGTCTTAGTTCTCTATCCAGCCATGGTTCCGATTTTTTATTTCTTTTCTTTATTTTAGGGACGAAACTTTCGTCAAAATACTATCTGGTAGAATGACGATACTGCATCATCCACGCTTAACATAGAAAAAGTTTCAATCCATTCTATAGTCTCTAAATAGGCTTTAATGCCTACATAGTCTGCATTTTGGAAGTCATATACAATTTCATCATTGAATAAATTCGATGTCTTCGGATCAGATGTAGAAAGTTCAACAGAAAAAGCTCTATGATGTTTGGTATTAGAAAACAGATTTTCCTCGTCAGTCGTTGGACATACTACTACTTCGTCAACAAAATTCATAAAAATTAAATCTATCCAATTGCCATTTTGGTTTGGGGTTGGAGCAGTTTGCTGCAAATCATTGCCATAAAATGTATCGACTAGTTTATTGTCAACGGAGTCTTTAAGGTTAACAGGAAAGAGATATTTTTCTTGTTCGTCAACAACAAAGGATAAATGAGGACGATTAAAGTCACCTAATATGATGATTCTATCATTTTCATTGAGTGATGACAATACAAAAGAAGTTACCTCAAAGAAGTCGTTGTATGTAGTTTCGTCAGAGTTGGGAGGAATATACACTACACCGATGTATAAAAACACATTACCAAGGACAACTCGTACAAACACATGTTCAAAGCATTTAAAGGATGCAGTTGGAACCACTTTACATGATAGGAAATTTTTTATTGCAATAAGAACCCCACCTCCTCGAGACTGACCAGAATGCTGATAGTCTCGATCACAGCAGTAGATAGTCCAACTATCATCAAGAATTTCCGCATTTGTATACGAGCTATTTAACCAAGTCTCGGTGATGGTAATAATATCAAAATGGCAAGATTCGGCGTCAATAAATAAATAGTTTAATTTTCCTCGTATACCACCGCAATTGTAGTAGAAGAGGTTAATGCACTTTAAAGCTGGTCTCTGGTTAGGAATGATATTTCCGAAAATCTAAAGTCTGTCGCTGTGTTTGAGGGTTTAAATTATCAGTCGTGATGGCTTTATTTTGAGTTTCAGAATCGAAATGACTTTTGTTGCTTTGAGCCACAGGAGAGTTATAAACGGATATGTTGGACAAAGGAAAATTTTTGGGCTTACGGTGGCATTTATTATTAATAATAGTCTTACTATTTTTCCTTACACTATTCTGGAGACGCCACATGAAGAACTTGATGCCATTCCATGATAGACATGTACTTTGCTCCTGATGATCACAGAACAGCCAAGCATACTGCGTTGGAATATGCAGTTTGAATGTTGGACGATGCGTTTTTTTCCTTCTAGGGAGAGTTTCAACATAGCAATCTTTGATGCAAAACTCGTCCTGCACAAAACGAAGAACCCAAGCCTCATTAGCAGCTGATGGTGCACCTCGAACGAAAAACTTCTTATATTGGCTCCTTTCGTCACGCAATTGAGAAGTTGTAGCAACCGCACTCGTTGACCTTGCATTTGCCTTTTGAAGTCTGGCTACCCATTTAAGCCATTCATCCTTGGACCAGAGAGTGCCAAATTTCGACATCATGGAAGATGTGGAGTCTTCTGTATTTTCATTTAATGACATGTTACGTATAGATGTTACTTCTTCGATGTTTGTTCCATGCTGATTTTCGTTTACTTCCACAATATTATCGGCCGCAAGCAATTCATCATTTAATGATTTAGCAACATAAGAAGATGTATGCTTTGATTGTTCATGTTGTCGAACACATTGTTGGTCCAGTTTCTCTAGTAAATTATGGATCTTACCTTTAGCAGATGAAAGCCAAATAGATTGCTGTTCCTCTAGATGTAATAATTGAGTCTGGAACAGGGTCGTCAAATGATTTTCAAGATCCATCCTATTTTGAACAGATGAACGATGGGAGGGAAGTGTAGGCAGCACAGATTTGTTCATTGAAGATAATGTTTCCTCGATTCTTTCAAATTTATCAAAAGTTCTCTCAACTGCCAGGCTATTCTTGTTGGTTGAAATTGCATTTGCCAGACCGTCGAAGCAGTTAGCCATTTCCGTGAAGCTTTCATCATTAGCTCGCGTTTGGGCTTGTTGCTTAGAAACAAGTTGAGCTGTTTCTTGCATCAATTGATCTACTCGTATATGCCCAATGATGTTACCGTACATGCACTTCAACAACCTACTCGTATTTTGGCAATCTGAACATATGAAGTGGTCATCCATATATGGGTTATACCAATCCCTGGGCGCATTAATGCAGACACCATGAAATTGTCTATTGCAAAAAGCCTTGCACGAAACAAGCTTAAAGGTGTTATCAAACCTACACAATTAAGCATACTGCACTTTTTGGACATTTCGATTAGTGGTTCACGTTCAACACAATTAATAATTATATTTCAATGGCTGGTGTAAGGTGTAAAGGTGCTTGAAGTAGGAAAAGTAGAAAATAAGTCACTTATCCGGTTTGAATCTATTCTAAATTAGGCGTTTCTGCGATATTAGTAAATAATAACACTTCTAAAATAAGCGCAGGCACCAGCCGTCGAGCATAAATGGAAACTATTACACAGTACGAAAGCAAATTTACTTTAGCGATTGACCCACAGATGGCGTTGTCGACATGACAAGATTGAACAAAAGGTGTAAATAATGACTAAGTCTTGCAGGAGAAAATGGAATAGGGCTAAGAAAGCACTGTCACTTATTCTTAGAAGCACACCACTAAGAACCACTGAAAACTAGGCTTCGAACATTGCAAATTAACGTAAATATAATCGCGGATAGATACCAGAAAAAGCAACATAAATGCATAGCGAAAAATTACACGTCTGATACGTCGGAATGTTGTGACTATTATAATGGTTTTCGTATAAAATCACTCGAACGATATCGGAACTAACCTCTCAATGGTTCTAGACGTGAAGTCTTTGGACTTGACAACGGAATATACCCTCCAGGGTGACAAGTCCGGACACAACTCAGTCTAATCCAAGGTGGCTGCTGGCTAGCTAGCTAGTTCGGAGAGGAGTTCGGTCGCAGGTCTTTCGCGAGCAGACTAGGTCCGAAATACAATAATTCAGCCACCGGTTCACATGCCTGTTTCAAACGCGTCAAAAATTCAAACATACGGAAAAGAAACCTACTTTACTTTATTCCGTATTCCGTCTTTTCATCCAACCAACAACAAAAAAACTAGACTCAATTTCGCGTTCTCGAATTTCACCGACGTGGTACCAAAAAATATACTACGTTAATTTAAATCCGAAAAACCCTACTCTAACAAACGCAAATCAAACGATGGTACCGCGTACCGCTCGCGACATGAAACCGGCTATCCGCGGATTCCTAGAACCCTACCCTTTCAACGTCATACTTACCGTTCGCATTCACTCCTGCTGAATCAGAAGGTCAGGTTGGAAAGGAAAAACTTGTTCTGATTAGCACTTCATGATTTTTTTCAGTTTATTGTTCCGATACTAATCTATCTATATATATAACTTGATTTTGTACCATTATCAATTATAGCAAAAAATAATAATAAAGACATAGAGTATCTTATCCTAAAATAAATTCATCTCGAAATCTCACTGTGGCGATTCCGATGTTGGCAATAAATAGGGACTACATGGTATCTCTGTTTTATCTTATTTCTGTTTTTATTTTATTCTTTTAGAGATTTTTATAGTAATTATTATTTAGCAATAGTTATTTGATTTATACAACGAATTTCTTAAAAATAGCGCTCTCCAAAAAAAGGATATTCAATTTCATAGATACTTAATTAAGAGCACAGAAAATAAAATGTAATGTAATTAAATGAGTAGGATGAGTGTGTGAAAAAAAAGATCTCAAGGCTACGTCACACAAATTAAACGGGTCTCGTACAAAAAAGCAGCTTAAATTTTAAATTGCACCCAACAATAAAGGAATGTGTACCTTTACATAGCTCGCCTAGAGAGATGATAATGAACGAAAAAAGCAACTATTTATATAAAATATTATAGGTGCTATATCAGTTGATGACTTTGCGAGTAATAGGATGATATAATACGATAAGATGCCTCTTGTGCTTTGGTGGCAAACAAATATCGTTAATCGATTTTCTTAAAGACAATGTTATGATGATAATAAAGTCGGTAAGTATTCAATTCAAATCTCTGTTGAATCTTAGATTTATATAAAGTAGGACTCAAGAAGGAGTACAAAGCTAAATCATCCGGATTCGTTCACAATTTTCCTTAAAGATCTTTCCCCTAGTCTCTTAACTCGGTTTTTCACAATTCTACGCAACAGAAAATTTCCTGTGTGATCCCGAAAAGAGATTGCACTATATTTTGCAAGAGTGCAAAACTATTATCTGGCACTAAAACTATCACTTTACTGCAGCTCTAGGCTACCTTAGCCATCTGCATGAGGAAACTGAGTTTATTGACACGCTATTTTGTCGCTGAAATGATTGCTTGTAGGCGCCGTTCACGTATTTTTAGTCGCACAACAGAGGCCATCTGCGAATGTCAGAGTTTTAGGTCCGGAAACAACTGTCTAATAAATTTCGCGGTAGAAGAATTAACAATTACACTACGCATCTATAGATAAAGGGTGGGCATTTAGTACATATCACGCGGTGATTTCACTAGAGATGAGAGATGCACAAAGTCAATAGTGCAAATTAAAATCCTAACCCTCAACTCCACACAATGAATATGCAACTCGAGTATAAATACCTTAGACACTCCTGTCGGTTGTAAGTGTAACCAATCTTGAAATTTTCCAACTTTACGTCCAAGTTTGACCGCCTTTTGCTCTGGGTTCCATTCACCGAGCGAACGACCAACAATGCGATCAACTCTCGGTCGGGTTAAAAATACATGTAATTCATCTCGAACTCTAGAGATTTCATACTATTCTTCCTGAGAGCCACCAACTTCCGTTTTCTTTAATCCTCGACGTACAGGAGAAGTGGCTCGGTTTCTTTCTCGAAACAGGCATTCTACGCTCTGAAATTTCACAACTCCAAAATGATCTTGATGCTTTATTTTACTTATTTACTCGTTTCTTCTATCTTTGGATTGAAATCTGGGCGGCATGTGATATAGATTCGATGTTTTATATTGTTTCAATGCTCAGGCATTCATTCTTGGTTCTACAAAAACTTTGGATGATTTCCATTCCTTATCGAACCAGGTATAAAGAGCTTCTTTTGAAAGAATCAGCCAGTGAACCTAGTAAGGTGTATAATAACTGTGTTGTCGTTGCCACCCGCTCAATCGAAACGAAAAAGTCAACGCGAAACGTGACTTCTTAAATCACCACGAAAATTTATCTCCACTTCAAGAAACTTGAAACTGTTGGCCGTATTTTTTTTTGTTTTGTTGC
Organism: Odontomyia ornata; assembly: GCA_963969285.1. Taxonomy (NCBI): domain Eukaryota; kingdom Metazoa; phylum Arthropoda; class Insecta; order Diptera; family Stratiomyidae; genus Odontomyia; species Odontomyia ornata. The sequence goes on along the minus strand of OZ017738.1, from coordinate 349,902,580 downwards.
AAATTTGGGACAATTTTGCAATCACTGCGAATTTTTAAGCAGACACACTACTTCCAAATTTAGCCAGTAAATTAGAAAACGTAAAATTAATATTTCCCGGGATTTAATAAATCGCTGACACGATCACAACGAATGACGAACTGCCCGTTTGAAGTTCCCAGACAAAACCGACGTAGGATGGGAAGTCGTCAAAACTGACGTTAGATAGGAAGCCATGTGGTAGCAAATTTGCATATGTTTTAGTGGGCAGTGGCGTAGGGCCGATTCATTACAAGATACTTAGCTGTAAGAAAAACTCGGTCAAAAACTGTTGGTCCTCCTATCACCTTACAACTAGTCATGTACCCGTAACCAAGCAATATAACGTAAACTGTCCCGAAATAATTTTATGTTGTTGTTGTGCCCCAAAACTTAAAAAGTTTAAGTTAATTTATTTGGAATTAATTTAAAACTTCAATTTGTATTTTTACTAAGAAGCTAAGGAAAACCTCGGTGATAAGAGTATATTGTGTTTTCAAGTAAATATTTCAATAAAAACAAATGATGAATAAAATAAAGAATAAAACTAGAAGAATTGGTCTTTTCATTCGGATAGAACCTGACCGGGTATGGGACCCACCACGTTGGTCAGCCCTTCCGCTATCATGAGCTAGCCATCGGGCAAGCTCTCCCGTTTTTATGCGTTTATGCTCTGGCACGGGTAGAGTGGCCTTCCGCCCGCGTGCCCTTTTATGGTATAGTGTTATGTGATTCCATCACATAATACTATAGCATAAATTGGCCACGTTTATATTTTTGATTTAAGGGAAAAATTCATACAAATTATGTTTGTATGAGTTTTTACTTTACTGGGAAATATATGGCCACGTCTACATTAGACCTTGATCCGGTTGGGAGGATGCGAGGGGGCATCGCTTCCAACTGGATACCCCGCTCTTATCTGTGGGGCATAAGTATCGTCAGTAACGACGAAGTCCTCTTAAGTCCGTCTGTTTTCTCCAGGCCCGGTTTGTCCTCCGAGTCAGCAATTCTCTTTGACCTTTAGAAGGTTACCTCCTTCTCGACTTCGGTCGATATTTCTTTGACCCTCGAAATTCGTAGATGCGAAATTTTTTTGTAGTGGGTCCTTGTGCTGGGGGCAAGAACACGTCCCAAGACACCGCAATGCTAGCCTGCCAGCGCATTCGAGCGTCCTCAGACAAGGCTAATCTCGGCGGATCCTACCATCCTCTTTCGCTGATTCAGCAGAATATCGCCGCAGTCCTTCACGGATATGTATCTACCCCCTATTTCACTAAAAATGGATCGGAATGGTGATGGATTCTTATACTTAAAAATAAAATTCCCAAAAATTACTGATGAAAAAATTAAAGAAGGCTTATTTGTAGGTCTTCAAATTTGGAAATTAATGAAAGATGAAAAATTTAGTGATCTGGAAGAATCTGCTTGGGAATCTTTCATGAAAGTTACTTCAAATTTTTTCGGAAATAGCCAATCAGGTGACTATGAAAAAAATTGTCGAGGAGCTACTTATGAGGCTTTAGATTGTTGGGAGTACTTAAATATACACTTCTAGCATTATCATTTGGACTTCTTTCCTAAAAATTTTGGCACTGTTAGCGATGAGCATGGTAAAAGATGCATTTTTACAATAGAAAAACGATGTCAAGGAGAGTGCATTCCACAGATGCTACTGGATTATTGTTGGTCATTACGACTAGTCATTCTTGAAACAAAATATAAAAGGAAATCATTAGAATACATACAAATTTGACTCCACGATACTATATAAAAATTAATTTTGTTTAGGAAAACTGTATTTTTATAAAAAATGACAAAAAATTAAATTATAATAAAGCGATTCGTATTTAAAATATTCTAATATAATTTGTATCATCCTTAACCTTGTTCTAAACATAATAAACTACCAGTTTTTTTATTATATACAAAAAGTAGATTTTAATTGATCAGTGTGATATTAAATATTACATGCATATATTATGTCAAAGCTGGCCTAACTGATGTCTTGTAAAAGATAAGTTTGATATATCGGTCGATGATACATCTGGAATTAAACAGTTTTCTAGGGGATACAAATAACATGTGCGCTCTACTAGGTATAGTATATCTGATTTGATTGCATCACAAAATCTTGATTCTTGGGTGCTAGAGGGAATATCATTCACCTTTTAACATTTAAAAGAATTTAAAAGAGAAGCCCATACAAAACTATTACTAAGGTAAAGTAATCGATTAAATCAAAGTTCAATGACGAATATTCACAGAAGATAAGTAAATGCATGTACTTAATATTGAGCAGTTAAATTCAAATTAATAATAATAATTGAAAATGCAAACAGTATCAAAATTCATATCACGTATATTTCGTAGACTGCCTTTTGTTTTCCTGGGTATCAATTCAGAATCAATTAAATTCAATCACGACATACAGAGCTTGAAAAAATCTATATCGAACGATCATGTTGTTTGCTTAAACCCGATAGTAATCTTCCACATTTTTTCGAAATGAAATTATCATACGTCTTACAAGATTTTATTAGTAAACATGCCAGTTAATTCTGCTGGTAGTTTACTTTGCGCCATAATTGATACATATTTCTTTAAGAAAATATTATATGACCTTGGCTTTGACACTGCGTTTCAAAGATTCGCAGAGCAAATGAACAAACAAATAGACTTTCGTTTCAAAGTACATATGACTTTGTGGCATCATTGCACAATATGGTTCATATCAAAGATCAAGCAATAATTGCTTAAAGCACTATTAGTAATCTTTTGTTAGATGTTATTGTAGATATTCTGGCAAATTGTTTATTTTTTTAGATCTAGCAAGAATAAAACCACATTTAGTTGGATTTGAAGGCCCTGCTTTGAAGAAAGTGTGAAAAGGGAATAATTATTATTACTATAATTAAAAACTAATATTACCTACATAATATGTGAATTTCCAAAAAATGTAATATCTACTTATCTAGTACTCGTTTGTATAGCCAAAACGAGAAAAGGAAAAATTTTCGAGCTATACTCGTATATTGTAGTATGTACATACTACAATATATAGCTCGAAAATTTTTCCCTTGAATAATAAATTGATTTATTTGCTAGTATTTCTCCCAAATGCGATCTTTATTTGGTAAATTATTTCAAATATACTCATATAATGGCAAAAGTCTTTTTCAGGACAAAAAAGTTCACTTCCTTGTATGAAACTGGATGGATAGAAGACTTTGGATGGTGTTAGATTTGCTTAAACGACAAAAGAAAAGGACGAATAAACGAAGGAAACGTTCTACAATCACCTAGAAAGACTAGTCAACTCATTGCCTACAAACGACACAAAAATAATTCTGGCTGATTTCAACGCTAAGGTTGGCAATGAGCTATCTCATCGGGGAACCACTGGAGGATATAGCCTCCATGATGAAAGAAATGACAACGGCCAGCGCCTGATTGATTTTGCAGGTAGCATCTAGTCATACGATTTCGATTTGCTTCCCCCATCAACGCATTCATAAAATGACCTGGGTATCACCGGATAGCAAGATACAAAACAAGATCGACCATGTTCTGGTCCAACAACGTTAGGCCTCGAGCATACTTGACGTCCGTACAAACCGAGGAGCCAATTGTAACTGGGATCATTACTTGATCAAATTAACCTATCGATGTCGTATGTCAAAGACGTATTCAACGAAGACCAGAACAGAAGTTTGACATCGAAAGGCCCCAAACGGTGTCTAAGGCAAAAAATTTCAGGGAGACCCTCGAACACCAGCTAGCTTCCATCCTATCTGATACATCGCTGAAAACAAGCAACGAGCTATGGGTGGAAGTGAAAGCACCAATTAAGACCGTGGCAGAACAGATGATGGGACATCAAGCCCGGCGCAAAAGAAATGATTTGTTCGATGATGAGTGCCAGAATGCGTTAGACCAAAAGAATAAGGCGTATAAAGAATACTTAGGTAGAAAACCAGAACAAAGAGAGAACATTATAAAAATCTTAGAAGATTAGCGAATAAGATTATTAAAATTAAGACAAAAAAATGTTAAGATGACCAATTGAGAAGTATCAATGTAAGTCTAGCGTTCAATAACACAAAACAAGCATACAAAGTAGTGAAAAGCCTGATACGTGGCTATCAGCACAAGACCACAGTTGCAATACCACTACGCCCTATGTATACTGGCACGCACTGGGAGCTTGATATTCAGAGGGGAAAGGAAATTCGAACAAACCAATCAATTAAAACTTTAACTGTAGGCCCCGGGCGTAATTGCCTTAGGACGCTAATACTCGGGCTGATGCCTTGAGTGCGCAGTTATATTTATGAATCAATTGACTAACAAACCAACTACAGGCCCCGGGTGCAATGCCTTGGGAGGCTAATACTCGGGCTGACGCCTTGAGTATGCAGTCAGATTGATCAATCAATCAATTACTAGTTCAACTGCAGGCCCCGGGCGTAACTGCCTCGGGACGCGAATACTCGAGCTGACACTTTGAGTACGCAGTTGAACTTATCCTAATTTACTTATCCCGGGCTAAGTGCTTTGGGGAAGATTAAGCTCAGCACACGCCTTGAGCCAGCGAATGGAGAAATACTTCTCTATTTTCTCGCTTCTTTAATTTTCGTTTATAGCATAATTCTGCTGACTTAATTGCCTACCAACCAAAATAATGAAGACAATTTGACAAATACATGATCAAAGTTCAAATGTAAAGTTTTTTATCGCCATCTATCTATGACTGGTGCAACTACAAAACTCAAGCTTTCGCTTGATTTGCCTAATTGCACATACATGTAACCAATTTGTTGCTCTGAGGTGGTACGGTCGATTGCGAAGTCTTGTGGTATATGTTAATACTTAATACGAGTATGGATACACACCTGCTTCTGCTAATGCATGATACGCCACCGCGCCTACAGATGATTTGATTATAATTCGCAGCTTTTCGCATATGTTGCCATTCACAGTACCCAGAGAGGAACGACGGAACGCGGACCGAGTAATATTTGCACTACGACTCCCGTAACACTGCCTCCCTACCGAAAAGAAAAATTCACGACTGGCTTGAAGAGCCTAGTTGTGAAAAATGTTCATTTTTATTTCATTATTTTAATTGGTAAACTTGGAAAAAATTACTACTTTAAACGATTTTAATTGATTTTTTTCTTTGCTTATTGTTTCATAAAAAGTCATGTTATGCTCCTTTCAATATTCATTTCTGATTACAATATTTGTTATTTCTTATTGAAACATAATGACGTAGTTTTTCATCATTTTTGTTTTGAGTTGCCTTGTCTTGAATATTTTAACTAATTGTTTTCTTAGCCTTATTAGGCATTTCATTTTGTTTTGCTCTTTTCACATACTAGAATGTTAATGCTTATAAGGATATAATCAATTTGTGTTTTATGATGAATTATAATTAATTTCACAATTATAAACTATTTCGCTTATTTATCTTCTTACAATAGTAGTAACTATGCCGCCGAAATGGAGGTTGGGCGACGAGCTAACTCCCTGTCCCTGTAAAACCCTACAATGTTTCGAAACTTGCAGATGAGCCTCGGAATGGATTGGACTCACAGCAACGACCTCACAAACGAAAAAAGGACTATGGTATTGGATCTTGGAATGTCTGACCACTCAATTACCCTTGTGCTGTTAAGGACCTTTTATAATAATATTCAAAACTGGGAAGCCTACTGGAAAACGAGAGTTCGGAGTGGCCGTCATTGTGGATAGGGAATTCAAATCGCACGTTATTGATTTTAAGGCAATAAACGAACGGTTGTGTGCGGTTCGTATAAACGTGCAGTTTTTCAAAATCTGGCTGATCAATTTTCACACCCCGATCAAAGAAACGGACGAAGAAATAAAGGAAACGTTCTACAATCACCTGGAAAGACTGGCCGACTCGCCTACAAACGACACATAAATAATTCTGGGTGATTTCAACGCTAAGGTTGGCAATGAGATATCTCATAGGGGAACAACTGGAGGATATATTCTACACGATGAAACAAACGACAACGGCCAGCGCCTGATTGACTTTGCAGGTAGCAGAAATCTTGTCATACGTTCATCTTGCTTCCCTCATCGACGCATTCATAAAATGGTCTGGGTATCAGCGGATGGTAACACAAAAAACCAGATCGATCATGTTCTGATCAAACAACGTTGGGCCTCGAGCATACTTAACGTCCGTATATACCGAGGAGCCAATTGTAACTCAGATCATTACTTGATCAATTTAACCTATGGATGTGGTATGTCAAAGGCATATTCGGCTCCAAATGGCGTCTGTGGCCAAAAATTTCACGGAGACCCTCAACAACCAGTTGGCTCCCATCTTATCGGACGCATCGTTAAAGACGAGCAACGAGCTCTGGATGGAAGTGAAAGTGGCTATTAGGACCGTGGCAGAATAGATGATCCGACATCAAGCCCGGCTTAAGAGGAATGATTGATTCGATGATGAGTGCCAGAATGCGTTAGATAAAAAGAATCAGGCGTAGAAAGAATACATAGGTAGGAAAACCAGGACGAAGAGAAAACATTATGAAACTCTCAGAAGAGTAGCGATTAAGATAAGTAGCATTAAGAAAAGAAAATACTATGACGACCAATTGAGAAGTAAAGGTGTAAGTTTAGCGAGAACAACACAAGACAAGTAAACAAAGTAGTGAAAAGCCTGAAACGTAATAATCAGCACAAAACCACGCTCTATCGTGATGACATCGGCAATATCATCGTTGATGAAACCAAGATTAAGGAAAGATGGGCATCATATTTCAAAAACCTCCTTAATCCTCCGCAGAGCTCCAGGACTTCGATGCCTTTACTATAGATGTCTGCGGAGAGCTTCTATTGGCCCCACCAACTGTGTATGAAGTTTGTTCCATCATCAAAGCTCAACAGAATAATAAAGCGCTGGGCATTGATGAGACTCGACTGGAGCTCATCCAATGTGGTGGCAGTAGTGTTAATTAAGCTATTCACAAAGTCATCCAGTACATTTGACAACAAGAACATATGCCGAAAGAGACGAGCCGATCAATTATATTCCCTATCCACAAAAAGGTGACAAGTTACACTGCGAAAATTATAGAGGCATATCACTACTTTATATGGCTTACAAAATATTTTCTAAAATCTTAGAAAATAAAATCAGATCATACGCTAACAGTTTTATTGGGGAATATCAAGGTTTTTTTAGAGCAGGTAGATCGACAATATACCAATTGTTCACAGTCAAGCAGGTACTTGAAAAATGCTGGGAGTTCAACATAGACGTACACCAAATTTTCGTTGACTTTAAGCAAGCATACGACAGTATTGATCGTAACGTACTATACCAAATAATGCTTTGCTTTGGCATCCCAGCCAGATTAGTCCATCTTACCAAAATGATAATGACGTCGACGACCTCCCAAGTCCGCATCAATAACCAACTCACTAATGCCTTTGACACAAATATCGGACAAAAGCAGGGAGATGGGCTGACCCCATTGCTATTCAATTTGGCTCTGAAGTACGTCATTAGGAAGCTACCTATCGATACACGAGGTACATTACTATACAAGTCGAGCCAAGTTGTAGCCTATGCGGACGACATCAACATTCTGTCACGGTCATTAACAGCTACCAAAGAACTATTCCTGAAACTCAACAGCGAAGCAAAACTAGTACGGCTACAAATCAATGAAAATAAAACAAATCTCATGACGCAATCGAGGAAAAATACCTCAAATACACAAAATATCACACTTGGCGGATATAGTATCGAAAATAATTGTGGATTTGTGTATTTAGGTGCCAAAATAACGAAAACGGGTAATGAAAGAGACGAAGTACGCCGAAGAATACAGCTCGCAAATAAAATATTTTATTGAGTACTGACGATCTTGAAGACCAGCTGCATACACAGGAAAACAAAGCTCGAAGTATACAAACCTGTAATAAGACCTGTGTTATGCTATGGCTGTGAAACATGGACCCTAACCCAAGCATCCGCAAATATATTGAACGCCTTTGAGTGACGGGTCCTAAGGCAAATAATTGGAGCAAAGCTAGACGCGGACCAATGGCGAATTCGATACAACCATGAGCTGTATGAAATTTTTGACGAAATGGTTGTAACTTTTGATTATACATGTTCATGATTTGATCTCTTACAAGTAATTACAATATATTTAAAATCTTGTCTTACACTAATTACAGTATTATTGAGATATTTTGATTGATAGTAATATTATTATTTATAACATTTAGCCATTATTTTGCTTTCTTAGTGTAATTTATTTCAATATTATAATTTGCCTCGTTTGATTGCATTTTTTATTTTTTATAATGCTTACTGTTTTGATTTCTAGAGCCACTTTTTTGTGTCAAAGAGCGTAATTTCTGTTAATTGTGCTACAACGTCTATTTTACATAAAAAATATTTCTTTATTTTTCTTAATTTTTTTATTGATCTGTATTGATCTATGTTTAACTTCTAATCGTATTAAAAGTTTGCTTGTATACTGTTACGTAATTTGATTTTTTCAGCGTTGAACATTTGTTTGGATTACTCCTCCGTGTCAGTGGCGGCGCGTGGGTTTTGAGTGAAGGGAAGAAGAAATTTTGCGACACAACCTTGTACTTTGTATAAACTATTTAAAATCTCTAGCTTTTGTATATAAGCGAATTTACAAGTGATACAACGCACATCCATTTAATATATAGTACAAAGGTAAAAACAGAATTTAAATTGTACAGAGCCCAAAACATTTTTCCACTTTTCTAAAAAACTGCTTGGAATTTTACCATGTATCATTATGTAGACAATTATTATCACAGATGTAGTATTATCACGGCTTTAAAATATTTAAACTGTAATGCGATTTTCATAGGAAAGTGCCTTAATCAGTCAATTTAACTTTATGGTGTATAACTTACCAAATTTTATTTAAGTATGTTCCTTATCAATAATTTTATCTCCAATACAAAAAATTAACTTGTCCAGCAATAACCACGAGTTGTTTTAAAGGTTTGTAGTCTGGAGAGGAAGACAAGGGAGACAAAATACTTTGCAAGCCATCAATATATTCAACAGTTTAGGGAGCAGTTTGAAAAAATGAAAACTGAGCAGTCGTGTCATGATGAAAGTTTCGATAAAATAATTATATTGAAGTGTAATATTTTTCTAAAAACGCGCTAAAATTTATAAATTAAATCTTTTCTTCTCTCCTTTTGCGTTGCAAAATTGTCAATGATTAGATCGTACGTTTTATCAGCACTGAGGAGGTCTTTGAGTAAACATTTCTAGTTTCACAAAAGTGACAAATTACTAAGACGTTCTTCCCCGGTAGAATTTCTAAGGTAATTTTTCATTCTTTTCAACGTTGAAAAGCTACGTTCTGCTGAAGCTATTGTTGCTGTTATAGTTAAAACTAACTGTGAAAGTTTGAAAAAATCAGAAAAACAGCTGCAAAGTTGATTATTGAGGAAATATTGAAAAATTTCTTTAAAGTTCTGACCCTTCTTATCACAATCAGAAAAAAGGACTGAAAGCTCTGTGCGTAAAGATGAAAAGTCAAATCTGTTTGGGTAAGATTGCTGCAAATTAGTGAAAAGTGTATTCGGAAACTTAGTGGGGAAATTCGGGTAAAAGGAAGTGATAAGCAATTCTAAAAATTTCAACGTGAAATAATCAATTGGTTCAGAAACTTATATTTGAAACAATTCTAGATTTCACGTAACAAAATGGAAAGTTTTCAAGCTTCATGCATGTACGAGTATGTATTGGTGTAAATAGAAATATTACACCGTGCATGAAGCTTGAGAAATTTCCTTCTTTCGACTAATAAAAACTCACTTTTATCACGTTCACTATAACTTTGAATTTCATTGTTTTCACTCGCGACACTTCTCCAATCGATTTTTATATAATCATTTCACTCTAGCCGTTATTAAACTAACTAACTAACTTTAAAATTGATTGTTTTCACTCGCAATACTTCCACATTCGATTTTTATGTATTACTTCATTCGCGACATTGTCAAACTAACCTGAATTGATTTTTGGCGCCAAAATAAATTTTCCCCAGGGCGGATGAGATAAAATGGATGAACTACATTGTAAGAAAATTGAAGTTTAAAAACCGAATGCAGAATCAACAAATTTACGTTGAACGGAAAATTCGTAAAAACGTAAACATTTCTCCAATCCCTTGGATAATAGGCTCTCTCAAACGCACACAGAAATTCATCAAAAATCTCTATAACAAAACAAAGCCTTCCAAACCTCTTATTCACCCATATGTTCATCAAGTTTCCTACTTTTTATTCATCCTTCGTAAATCTCTATAATAAAACGAAATCATACAAACCTCTTTTTCGCCCACATTTTCATCAAGTTTCGTTTCGATTCTGTAAACAAATTTTGATATCATGAAACATACATCACCATCAAGCGTTTGCACTGATTTACCGGTAACTCTACCGTCAGTTCCTCTAGGAAATGTTATTTTACATTGGCCAATAGCATTTGGTTTCCACATTGAACTCAGAAGCAGCTGTTAACATAGCGTCTTTCCCATATATTTTACCATTTTTCCCACATGAAATGTAAAATTTTATTGGATGCATTGAGGAATTGAAGGAACAAGTGTGCTCGGCTTTGTATGCAGAGCTCTGTAATGCTTTCCTGGGCAATCTATAGTTGTATAGTAGAGTATATACAAGCTGATGATAGTATATTGAATGAGGTGTGTGAATGAACGTTTGAGCGCTGTGCGTGACTTTCGAAAGTTGGTTGTATAGACAGTCGATGATGAATATTTCCTTTCAGAAAATTTTGTTTAGCATTCGATATTAATGAATACTAGTTTTTTTGTAGGTCATTCATATAATGAATGAAAATTTCTGTGTGTTCTCATTTGAGTGAAGAAATTTATTGATAAATAGGAATAAAGTTAGCGTAGGTTCCATGTCTTTGGTAGAACTCAGAATGTTAGAAAATTTCCTGAAGAATTTTGTTTGATGAATTTTCTTATTGTAGAAAATAATATTGAAAGTATCATGAAAGCATTAGTTGATTTGATAAGGGAAGCGCCCCTACCGTATTATATTATTTTAGTTTTTTCATCATCATCTTGTTTTGTATTATTTTTGTTGCATTAAGTATATAAATATTCTTAATTTTCTTTTCTTCGAATACAAATGATTGTTTGTTAAATTTTTCATATATATAAAAAAATACCGAAAAGCTTTTTACGTAAGCTTTTGGTTATGTTCTTTTACAATAAATTAGTGTGTTAATACGTTAGTAGGGAAATTTGGTTAGTATATTTTGCCGGAGCTCTAGATGTTCTTTTGTTTTGGGATTAACCTAGTTAAATTGTACATGGGGAATGTAAGATCGATACGATCGTTTTTGTTCGGGAGGAGTTATTTGCTTCGGGAGGAATTTTGCAAGAGAATAGCTTTTTATCAATGTAGCTTGCGAGTCGTTGTTATTACTTCATTGCTAAAACTTATATTGGTTTTATGGAGTGCGGGGTAATGAGTGTGGGACCTAAGCTTAATGTCGTTAGTGGGAAATAAAGATTGGTAATGAGCTTTGAAGATAAGATGATGAGGAGAATAGCTTTGTCTCTGCAATAATGAATGAGTAAACTGTATGAAGTTATTTTTTTCCATAGCCTTCACATGTGCCAATTCCTCGGAAGTCTATGCTATGTACATTATACATGCTAATTTTTGGTTCGCGGGTAATTGCAATGAAGGTTGCATGTTTCTTATTAGGTTAGCTTAATCTAGTTTGTGGTGGGTAGGGCTTACTGTGGAATTATGTAGCTTTTAAGGTATATGCGTTGAATCGTTATTTGATTGATTAAAGTTGTCTTTTGCACGCTCGTGTATTCATATGAGCTTTGGATGATTTCAGCAAACCGTTAAGCAGAACACTGTGTTATAAATATCTTGCGAGAAACAGTATCATAAAAGATGGTCGAAACAAAACTTTCACTAAACCTTGGGCATGGGAGTATATAGTTTCGGCCTTCATTTAAAACCCTATATGTATGTTCAGTCAAATTTCTACCTAGAGAGTGCCTATTTAGTTTAGCGTCACACTGTCTCAGATTTTGCTGGAAGACAGTACAGTGCCGTACGAGGTCACTTCATTAGTCGTTCGTTGAAATTGTTGGTCTCGATCTCGAGGATACGTGTAAAGTGGAAGGGTGAAAAATGGATGGGTTTTAAATTTTTTGTGTTATCCACAGGGCTTTTATTGGTGATTTATTTAGTAGTTAGCTGTTACATTTATTGAGTAAGAAAACATAGTGGCTTGTTTAAAATGCACATGCGTGGTAGCTCGTCTGGAAAGCATTTGGGATCAACAGCTCAGAGGCTACAACTAGATGGTAAATCGGTGTCTATTTTGTTGATATGCATACAACTTACTACTAAATGTACCGTGTCTGCCGACAGTTGAAGTCAAGCAACTCAGAGACTATTATGAGTTTCTGTTGTACCTTATAACTAAAAATAGCGTGTCCACTGGCAACTAGGGTCCACCGCTCAGAGACTATTGTCGTTTTCCTTACCAACTTTTAACTAAAAATAGCGTGTCCACTGACAGGTCCGGTTGACTGCTCAATGGCTATTATGAGTTTCTGTTGTGCCTTATAACTAAAAATAGCGTGTCCGCTGACAACTAGGGTCCACGGCTCAGAGGCTATTGTCGGTTTCCTTATCGACTTATAACTAAAAATAGCGTGTCCACCGACAGCTTCGGTCGATGGCCCAGAGACTATTGTAATTATGTAACTTAGACATCAGAATAGCGTGTCAGCTTATAGTTTCCGATCAGAGGTTATCTTTTTTTTTTTTGCTTAGACTAAAGACTGAGTGACTGCCGATAGTTTTGTTTTGAAGGAAACACATTTGTGGCTGACAACAGTTGGTTTTTTGGGGGGACCACTCAACTTCTTAGTTTTTTCCATTAATTTATAAAATCTTCCCGGGATTAATTGGCTTGACTACCACTAGCTTCCATTTAATTACTGCAAATACTATGAAATCGCAAATTGAAGGCTGAATTCATATTTCGTCATTCGTGGGGCTTGAAAGAGATAATTGGTTCAAGGGTAAATTTGTTTGTATTGAGTTGGCCTGTGTTGTATTGGGTTATAATAACTAAAAGACGTTTGTTTTACAACTCCTACACTTGAATTATTTCAGTAAAACTTGAATTATTTTAGTTTCTTGTTTAGCAATTGTATAGGAAAATTTTCTCTTATATGTAAATTTTGTATTCATTTCACGCGGTTTATTTATTTTGTTTGTACTTTAATTAAAAATTATTGTCCAAATATCTACTCATTAATTTATTTAATCAAATGCATATTTTTCATGTTATCAATTTATGAAATATAAGCGTGTAGCGACTAGAGATTCTACCGATTACTTGATTTCATTAAACGCTCTCAGGAAATTATTCGAATGCTAGTTCAATTTAAAAGATAAGACCTGAATATTCATGTGGGTGCGCGCTTTTGTTATTATTATTGTTTCAGATGTTTGAGCGATAAAAGGTGTTATGTTAACATAACGATGGACACGCGTTTGTTTACTCGTTATTTACGTTTTCATTATGCTTGCTTGTGTTTAATGTTTACTTGTACTGTTTATTGTTTGGCATGTTAGTCAAATGAAACCTTATATCTTTGATAAGTTGTACGTTAAATTATATTTGAATCGTTTGGAAGTTTATCTGAATGATTTTAAAATAGACAAGATTCGATTTTGAAATATGAATGAATTTCTTTGCATAAATTATTGGATATGAATATTATTTTTTTGTTATTTAGATGATCAATGTGATTGATTTTTTTAAATTTGAGAATACTGATCTAGTTTCACTAGCAGTGTAAGTAGCCGTGGTATCATACAGGAAATCAGTGGTTTCGGATATCGGCTCGGTGGAGAGATGTACAGCCCATTTAATTTTACTGCACAATGCGCTACATTGTGGTGTTTGCAAAACCGATATCCTACCGGCTGCGTCAATTTTCTTGCAACAACAGAACACCCTATGTATTCTGGCACGCACTGGGAGCTTGATATGATGCGTATAAATTGTGACGCGGAAATTGTAATTTAAGTTCCCCAGGTTAATCATATTTTAAAAAACCGAGCTGAAACCGAAAAAACCACTCCAGATGATGCTCATTGTTTTCAATATTCGTAGTTTGGTGCATCATGAATTTTTTCCGGAGGGACAAACGATCAATACGGAGTTCTATTTGGCTGTATTGAGACGTTTGCGTGAGTGCATCCGTTGAAAACGACCGAAATAGTGGAAGAACAGTTCATAGATTTTACACGATGATAATGCACCATCGCATCGAGTCACAATTGTGACCGAATTTAAAGCCAAAAACACAATAAATACCATCGATCAACCACCCTATTCACCAGATTTGGCTCTTTGTGATTTTGATGAATAATTAAATATTTTGCGTTTCATTTGCAATTTCCGGGTACTTTTTTGTCACAATGTTAAACAAAACTCGCTGGAGGAGCTGAAGGCCATCCCAAAAAGTGCTTATGAAAAGTGTTGCGAGGACTGAAAAAATCGTTGGCGTAAGTGTATTGCATCTAATGGGGATTACTTTGAAAGCGACAAAATAAATATTGATGAATAATTAAATATTTTGCGTTTTATTTGCATTACCTATGTGTGTAGAATATTAATGAAACAGTTAATTTACACGATTTATGTTTTCTTTGACTATATTTTTTTGTCATTCAGAGGGAATAGGAAATTTGAAGAAACCAATCAATTAAGACTTTAACTGCAGGCCCCGGGCATAATTGCCTTAGGATAGCAATACTCGGGCTGATGCGTGGAGTATACGTCAGATTGATAAATCAATCAGTTACTAGTTCAATTACAGGCCTCGGGCGTAACTACCTTGGGATGCGTATACTCGGGCTGACGCATTGAGTACGCAGTTGAACTTATCCTAATTCGCTTAGCCCGGGCTTAGTGCCTTGGAAGAGATTACGTTTGGACGCACGCCATGTTCCAGCGAATGGAGAACTAATTCCCGATTTTCTCGCTTCTTTAATTTTCTTTTATAGCATAATTCTGCTGACTTAATTGCCTACCAACCAAAATAATGAAGACAATTTAACAAATACATGATCAAAGTCCAAATGTAATGTTTTTTATCACAATTTCCCTGTGACTGGTGCAACCACAAAGTTCAAGCTTTTGCTCGATTTGCCTAATTGCACAAGCATATAACCAATTCATTGCACTGAGACGGTATGGTCGATTGCGAAGTCTTGTGTGTATATGTTAACTACTTAATACGAGTGTGGATACACACCCACTTCTGCTAATGCATGATACGACGCCACGCCCACAGATGCTTTGATTATAATTCACAGCTTTTCGCATACTTCGCCATTCACAGTACATAGAGAGGAACGACGGAACGCGGACCGAGTAATATTTGCACTGCGGCTCCCGTCACACGACGCTCTGCCATGATCACATCGGCAACATCATCGCTGATGAAAGCAAGATTAAGGAAAGATGGGCATCATATTTCAAGAATCTCCTTAATCCTCCACACAGTTCCAGAGCATTGGAGCCTATAGATATTCCCGGAGAGCTTTCATTGGTCCCAACAACTCTGGATACAGTTTAATAAACAATAATAAAGCACTAGGCATTGTTAAGACTCCAGTGGGGCTTTTAAAAGATGGTGGTAGCAGTGTTCATAAAGCCATCCATAAAGTCATTCAGCACATTTAGCAACAAGCACATATGCCGAGAGAGTGGAGCCAATCAATTATAATCCCCCTTAATGTCGGTTGTCGTAAGAACTATACTTACAAGGTAAAGAAGAAAATGTGGGATCCTACCCAATGCCGCAAGCATGTACCGTTTATCAATGAAACTAAACAAATTGTAGCGAAAAGCGGTCAGCTTGCAACACCTCACAAAGTGAGGGAAAAGAAGATTTATATCAAATTATTTATCATTTTTAAACCTTCACTAATACTTCACTTTTCTATCAGCTTAGTTCATTGTGCATGAGCCACCAAATTTTCAATATCCCTCTTCAGATTTCATGACAATTTGCACGATACGCCTTCGTACTAGCATTCACATGATATTGTTTCACATCTTAGTTCCATTTTTGCAAAAAACCTCAGCCAATAGCCAGCTGATCTTTCGCAGATATTAAATTCTGAATAGTGTGACTCACTCTTCACTCTTTCACTTTTTATCTTGACTTATTCCGTTCACCCCAAATACGAAAATTCCACCCTCATTACACTGAACGTCATCGTCTTAGTCATTTCCTTTTCACTTCCTTCATTTTCACAAATTGTCTAATCCTCATGTCTTCAGTCGTTGCCATTTTACTCAGGCCCATAAGGACATCAATTAACGTGCCTGACATTGCATCCCGTACCGGAAACAGTAGCTCTAAATTTCATCAGTAGCTCTAAATTTCGATAAACAGCTACTTTTGAGATTGTCAAATATGACATTTCTCTGATGAAATTTAGCGGAAATGATACAAACGGGATCGAAATACATATATTTGCGAGCTAATGTCTTCGACGTCTCATATTTAAAATAAATCGTTGACATAGTACTGATAAAATTTTAAATTACAGTCAGTGATTAGGTTGCTCGAAGTGGTTAGTTCGCGACCTGATGCGGTGTTTCCGTTTTCGGGCCTGAGTAAGAAGGCAACGCTTCAGTACGTCGGTGTTGGATTTTTCTGACTTTCAGAGAAAAATCACTAGAAAGCGATTGAACTTTGAAACGAGTCTTTAACAGTTGTGGTTCAAAAAACTTGGCCAAAGTTAAGACAACTAAGGTGGCTACACAGCCTACTTTAACATGGCAATCGGCGAGGTGTGAAAGAGGAGACTCATAGCAAATGAACGAACGGAGCTGTATCATGAATGACGGTCAAACTTTCTTCTGCTACGATTTGAAAACAACCTCAAGAGAAAGAAGTGCAACAATTGTACACACTTTAAAATTGAATATTGGAAGTGGACTGCCATGAAATCTTTGTTTCTGATGGAGATCATTGGATCTCTAACTGTCTCATCTCAGTGCTACCGTTGAGCCTCCTCTTCTTTCCTTTGAACCTCCTCTTGTTTGTTGTATTTGAACTCTTTTCCCACCATATCCATCAATTACAGATTCATCATGCATTTTTTCATTTGCAGCCTGTAAATGGTGGATATGGTAGCTCATTCTACGCATAAAACTCCAGTTACCAAGAGTTGGAGCAGTTCCTGTTGAATTTGAATGATAGGGGCCGATGGCTTTTTGTTTGCCATTGATATTAAATTACAAAATATGGAACATAAAAGAAATGCTCCTGAGCTAAATCATGAAGCGCACGTTAAAATATGATTACCTAGGCGGTTATTATGCAGAGAGCTGATTACCTTATAACATAGACGTATCGTTGACTTAAAGCAACATACGACAGTATTGATTGTAACGTACTGTACCAAATAATGCTTGGCTTTGGTATTCCAGCCAAATTAGTCCGTATTACTAAAATGAGAATGACGTCAACAACCTCCCAAGTCCGCATCAATAACCAACTCACCGGTGCCTTTGATTTAAATATTGGACTAAAGCATTGCTATTCAATTTGATTCTGGAATACGTCATTAGAAAGCTACCTGTTGATACAAGAGGCACGATACTATACAAGTCAAGCCAAGCGGTAGCCCATGCGGATGACATTTTGTCACGATCGGTAACGGCCACCACTGAACTTTTCCGTAAACTCGACAGCAAAGTAAAACTCATAGGGCTATAAAGCAATGAGAATAAAACAAAGCTCATGATGCAGTCAGGGAAGAATACCTCAAATACACAAAATATTCCACTTGATGAATACAATAACGAAAATGGGGGCAAATTTGTGAGTTAAGGCGCCAAAATAACTAGAAATGCTGATGAAAGAGATGAAATTCGCCTAAGAATATAGCTTACAAATAAAACTTTTTATTCAGTTTTGATGATTTTGAAGATCAGCTGCATACACAGGAAGCAAAGCTCCAAGTAGACAAATCTGTAATAAGACCTGTGTTATGCTCGTCGTGACCCTAATCCAAGCATACGCAAACATATTGAGCGCCTTTGAGCAATGAGTCCTGAGGCGGATAATTGGAGCAAAACTAGACAGGGACCAATGGCGAATTCGATACAACCATGAGCTGCATGAAATTTTTGACGAGCCGGAGGTCTCAACGATTTTAAGACTGCGGATGCTAGAATGAGCTGGACACATGAATCATATGGACGAACAACGGATACTCAAAAATGTAATCGTTGGGAGAACTGAAGGGCGGAGATCAATGGAGAAATCGAGGAAACGCTGGTCTGACTCGGTCAACGTAGACAGTTCATCGCTGCTCAGATTTCAAAATTGGAGAACGCGGTCAATGGATAGACGCAGTTGGAGGCCCGAGAGGGACTGTAGTGCTACGAAAAAGGAGAAGAAGATTACTTTACTAATTCTGGTTAATTTACAAAAGATATTTGCATTTTTGGTCTAAATTGATCCCATGCAATTAGCCAATGCATAATCTTGCCTAACTTATATGTGTTTTCAATCGCTCTTATGAACAAATTCACTCATATTAATCAGGAGATGTTATTATAAGTTTTCCCTTGGTGTAGGTTTATTTGTAAATTATTATTTACAAGTTGCAACTGAACAGGATAAATGAAAACTCCTATGCTATTTAGAACCAGTAAAAATTTCCGATAATCATTACATCAGGATCACTCTCTGCACTACTCTTTCAAAACTCGTAAGAGATACAATGTCAGATATGTATCTTTTCTGATATATGGTTCATCGTTTCATCTTTTTTTAGAAAAAAATGGAAATTTCGGTTTCCAAGTAAACCAGAAAATCTGTCCTTGGTTCAGTTAGCTGAAAAATACCAATCTGATACCAACATCCGGCGGAGTGACATTATTTCCGCTACCCCCAGTGAAAATGGTAATTAATTGTAAAAATAATATAATAATCGATTAGAACACCTGAAGGTAGTATGGTTCATACCAAGCTTGATTGTGTATTTATTATATGTTTTCAGATTGGAGTCTATCAATGCTATATCTTTTTATACATCAAGAGAAGAGCCACACAAATCTTCCACTTTCACGAAGACGCTGTTTATTGCGGAAGAGTTTAAGAAAAGATAGCTTTTGTATGATTATTAATATATCTGTATATAATACAGTCAAAAGTGGCAAAACTTTTGGCTACTAATTTCCTCCATATGAAAAGCTTGCCAATGTACAGTCACTTTTACATTAGAAAAATTTCATGACAAAAAGCAATTTCTATTATTTACCACTCAATTATTTGTCAAGTAAATAACATTCGATGGTTATTTCCATACAAGAAAATTTATACTACCTGGAGAATGAGATGGTTCTCAATATATCTGCAGCGTCTTAAATGAACACGCATTTCTATTGAGAAATTAAAGCCACCAGCTTTCTCTGAAGAATTGAGATTGAGAAATAGCGAACACGCGAGCCTGCTAAATAGCATCGGTTAATTGATTAAGAGGAAGCAGTCGCTGTTAGCTATGCAAATAGCTATTACATATAATCTTTAAGATGAGCGTATTCATCCATTCTTGCGTTAGTATTTACAAACTGTTTAATCAACAATTTATTGAACGAAATTAATACATGAATTAGGGAGCAACAAAGAAGTTTCGTTTTGATGCGTATTTGTTCACAATCATAGAATATGAATAACATAAAGAATTTGTGGAGACATAACTGACTTAGTATGCCATAAAGTTATAATATTTTTAGGTCTTTGTAAAAATTTTTTTACAAAGACCTACTAGTTTCGCGACCTGTCTGTCCGTCTGTCCGTCCGTCTGTCCGTCCGTCCGTCTGTCCGTCTGTCCGTGCGTCACAGCTAATTTCCTCAGAAACTATAGAAGCTAGAATGCTCAAACTTTGTGAAAAGGTCAGGAATGATAGTCTCTCAAAAGTTAAGGCCTAGACAAAAATTTAAAAAATTTTTGAGGAGGGTCCCCTCATAACGAATTGGCCCTTAAAATTTTTTTTCATCAAAGGTAGTCGAGTGGGGTATCAAATGAAAGGTCTTGATTAGAACTTTTAGAATCTGAAATAAAAAAATCATTTGATGAATTAGGGGGTCCAGGGGAAGGCAAAATGTACCCAAAATTTGTGTCCCCCCCCTCGCGATTGGACACCTTTCAGCCGAAAAATCTGAAAATCGTCACGAATGTGGGACTTTATGAGTACAAGGGCAACAAATACCTTAGAAATCGAAATTCGATCAACTTTGTTAATAATAGTATGATTTGTAAATTTTACATTTTTGCCCATAAAATCAAAACGGTACCTTTAAACTTCTTGAAATTTTGCAATTATATAGACTGACATAAGATATATATGTTCACAAAATTTAATTGAGATCGAATCATAATCAAGTGAGTTATAGCCATTTCAATTATATGGAATTACAACAACAATAACACGTGTTTATGGATGATATAGGGTTTTCCAATAAGAGGTGTTATTTTGATATTAAAAAAAAAATGCCATTTTTTAATACAAATGATCGGATATTTATTTCATTATAAAGAAGAAGATATGCCGTTAATAGTAACAACTAACATTGGGCAAATAACGACTACGACACGCTTACAGGACCATATCCTCTTCATGAAATTTTTTATAACCAAATCGCAAAGTGGCTGCCCCATGTCCTCGATAGCCTCACGAATTTCATCTTTGAGGTCTTGAATCGACGCTAGGCTATTGGCATAGGCCTTCTCTATCACGTGGCTCCAAAGGAAGAAGTCGCAAGGTGTTAAATCAGAAGATCTATTCAAAATAACACCTCTTATTGGAAAACCCTATATATATATTTAAAATTGACTTAGGCACTTTTATTTTCTTTCAATTTTCATGAAAATTTAAGGAATAGTGTTTAACTTGAACATGTTCAATCGGCCGAGCATTCAGAAAAATCATTTAAGCTAGATTAAAATGGCGGCTGCACTGTCCTTATGAAAGAAACTGTGCATCTTTTGTATAAATTTTAACGATTTCATATCTAAGTATTGGATGAATAATTCAAGTTATCGATTCACGCCATTAGAAAACTTGCTTCTAACCCTAGGATGTTTACAAAGACCTTCTGGTAGGAGCACTCTCCTGCTTACTCAACTTGTTATTTTTTGAAGTTGATCTGATTTAGTACGTAAATTTTACAGAATGCAATACGATGGTCTTAAATGATGATAATATTGCATATTCAATTCTAGATCATCACAATAAGTTTCAAAGTCTAGTCAAAAGCACTTTATTCTGATTCCAAACAATAAAAGTACAAAAACTTAATGGCCCAAATGGCTCTCTAAATTTATACATTATCAATCGTCGTGTCATGGGACTTCCGGGACACTCTCTGCTCGTGCTGAGCCACCCTACACATAAAAACTAACACGAAGGGATAAGGACGCGAAAGGGGGAGGTTATTTTAAGAAATGAAAAATTATTATCTTAACGAGACATGGGCGTTTTATTTAATTCACAAAAAAAAATCTACAAATTTATGTAAGAAAAATCCGTTAATTAAAATTTTTATAAAAAAAACAAAAAATTAATTTGAAAACATAAACTAACGGTAATATAGAAAACAAATCCAAATAATTACTCACATTTTCCTTGTTGAACTCCTAGCGCTCGGCGAAAAACAAAAAGGAATTCTGGGCAGCTGAAATCAAATCTTCAATTTGAAAATTAATGTTAATAAAAATCCAAAATGAAAACACGGCTCGATACACCCTCTTCACTAATCCACGGTTCTTTCAATTTCATCCAATAATATAATTCAAATTCAAAAATTGAATTTTTCACCAATTCATAGACAAGACAAAGTACTTCTCAGAAAACTTTCCCTTTCCTTTTTTAGGGTTTTGTACTAAAACACAAAACCCGTCTGTATGTCACAGCACTTTTTCTCCGAAACTATAGAGGCTACACTCATGAAACTTTGTGGAAAGGTCAGAAGTGGTGACTTCTTGAAAGTTCAAGGGTGGAAAATTTTTTCAAAGGGGTTTAAGGGGGGTCTCCCCATATAGGGAGGTAACCCCTCAAAAAAAAAGTTCACCATTGGTAGTCGAGTAGGGTGTCATTGGAAAGGTCTTAATGAGATCTTTTCAAAACAAGTCTTAAAATTGCCTTATGAGTACCGAAGGGGGCAGGGGAAGGGGAAATGTAGGAACTTTTCGCGTACCCCCCCTCGCGGTTGGACACCTTCCACCCGAAAAATCTGAAAAAAAAGTACAACAAAAACAAATACATGAGAAGTCGAAATACACTTAATTTTGTTAGTAATAGTCTGATTTATCAATTTTATGTTTTCTTGAATAAAATCTAAACGGTACCCTTAAATACAATAAAATTTAGCAAACAGATGACTATTTATAAGATTGAACTTTCCTGAAAGTTCCATAAAGATCGAAATGTATTTAACGAAGTTATAGCGATTTATACCGACTTAGACACTACAGCTTTGCTAGGATTTGCATGAAAATTTCAGGAATGATTGGTATCATGAAGATGAGTACATACAATTGAAAAAAGTCGAAGGGGCAGGAGAGAGCTCCTAGCAAAAGGGCTTTGTAACCATTCTAAGATTCGAAAAAACAGGCCATCAATCGATGATTACAGTACAGAGGAGGTAGCCGATATGAGTATCAACTGAAAGTTCTCTATGAGAGCTTTTCAAAACAATTCTTAAACTAAAAGTTTTTGCTTCAGTGTTGAACATGAAAAATGTGTTTCCTCCCTCGCGAATGGACACCCGTGATCTAAAAAATCTGAAAAAATTATCAAGGGAGATATTTATGGATATAACTATAACAAATACCTCAGAAGTCAAAATTCTTTCAACTTTGCTAATAATAGTTTGATACTCAAACATGACATGTTTCTTGATTTTATTCGTTGCTGGTTACTGCATTTTGTAAGTAGAGTACAAAACCCTTCTGACAGAGCATAGGTCTGTCTACCCAACTTGTTTCTCTTGTCTTTAGTTTATTAAATTATGACACTTTTCTGTTTCACTTTTAACTGTCCTCTGCAGCAGTTAATATTCGGATCCACTATATAAGTTTCTGAATTTTATTTTCAACACAGTCTTTGGGTTTGGGTTATGCCAGAATATATTTAAGCCGTCATTATTTTTATTCTCGGTTCACTCCATTTAACTAAGTTTTTCTTTCTCTTACTGCATTGATCATAACGCCAAAAAATTGTAGCTATCTTCAGACCTTTGGCCTTTACTTTTTATCTAAAATCCACTTAACTTACATATGCCACAACCTACATTTCACTAACTTTTACCATTCGCGGGACTTATTCTTTTCTTACTTCCGAGCTTCTTCCACCCACTTTTGCTATTCCAATTCACACATTCGTAACTAAATCCAAACCAAAACCCCAGTTCGTCACAAATTCAAAATTAGCCTTTTTCTTGACACTGCCAAAGCACTTCCTCTTCTTCTTCAAACCAAATACCGAATCTTTTCTCCCCGAACCCCAAAAACAATCCCCCTTATTTTAAAGTCAAATACTCATTGCGATCAACTCCCAAAAAACCAATCCCGCAATCCTTTCATTCCCAATTACCGCTGCCGCATGCGATTAACGTAATCGAAGTTCAATATACTTCGATTCCGCTATCCACACATCTTTTGCATATCGACAAACGCAACAATTTCCATTTTGCATATATGGTGATTTACATAGCCATAATAGCGTTTGGTTATATACAAATCGTCATATACGAGTAAACGGGAGCAATTGCTTTAGCCGATATCCCCAAAAATAGTGTTTTCCTGCACTCGGGAGAACTTGAACCCAGGGTCCCTGTGAGAATCCACGACACTAACAACGGAGCCATCAACTACTTATCTAATTAGCAACTTCAACTATGCACCTTTCTGAATGGGCAATTAGATGAAAGTTGTTAGTAGGGAAGCGTGAATGAATAAAATTAGTTGGTATGAAGGAAAGAATTTGGTTTTGTTGTATCTCATGAAATTTTGTTAATGGGAAGAAATGAATGGAGTGTTGTTAGTGGGAAAATTAAGATTATTATTATATATATTTTTTTGTAATTAAAAACAGGGTAAGAGGATAGCATAAATATGATGGGGAAATAAAAATTAACGTCAAAATAAACTAAATAAAAAAAATAAAATAGACAAAGAGAAGAGTAGAAGTGCTCAAAAGAAGGTGGAGATGTTACGACGGCAATTTGAAGTTGCGAATGGGAGAATGCCGGTAGGCCGGTTCCGCCGAATTTTTACCACTGGACCGATTGGGCTGAGATTTTATATTACAGAGCATTTTTTGATTACAAAACCGATGAGGTGAGGAAAAGTTAGATTTAAGGACTTTTCAAGTAAATTTTATTTATTTTAATTTTGAAATTACAGATAAGTTGAAAAGTAAAATATTTAATCAATAAAATTTTGGTGAAGTTTCGGCTAGAAATCAATTTTTTAAAATATTTATTCCAAGAGAAACCCGATGGTTCTGAAATATATGTATATATATATATATATATATATATATATATATATATATATATATACATATATATCAGAACCATCGTATACACACGGGTAATGGCGACCACCATGTTTAGAGATGAGAAAATTATTTTTAATTTTTCTACTTATGCGATCTCAAACTGTTTTTGCGACTACGAATTATGTTCAGGTTAATTTTCTCCTGTAAGTACTAATCTTTGTTAATTTTTACTATTGTTTATTCGGCGCTTTTTACATCAATTTACAATGATCTTTTTGAATCGTAAAGGCATCGAACTCGTTTTTTGGATAGTTTCGATAACTTCAAATTCGTTTGCTTCTTCTTCGTAGCATTGCAGCCCCACTCGCACTTTTGCTTCCTGCAACAAACGCCTCCAACTGTCTCGGTCCATTGACCGCGTCCTCCAAATTCGAAATCCGAGCATCAAAGAACTGTCTTCGTCAACCGAGTCAGACCAGCATTTCCTCGGTTTTCCCACTGGTCCCCGGCCTTCAGTTCTCCTAAAGAATACTTTTCTGGGGCACCCATTGTTCATCCATACGATTCGTGTGTCCAGCCCATTGCAGCTTCCGAAATCTTACTATCGTTGAGACCTCCAACTCATACAGCTCATGGTTGTATTGAATTCACCATTGGTACCCGTCTAGCTTTAATCGGATTATTCGCCTCAGGACCCACCTTTCGAAGGCGTTCAATATGTTTGCGGGCGCTTGAGTTAGGGTGCATGTTTCATACCTATAGCATAGCACAGGTCTTATCACGGATTTGTATACTTGGAGCTTTATTTACCTGTGTATGCAGTTGGTCTTCAAGATCGTCCAAACTGAATAAAATATTTTATTTGTGAGCTGTATTCTTCGGTGTATTTGGTCCCTTTCATTAGCGGTTCTCATTAATTTGGTGCCTAAACTCACAAATTTGTTCACATTTACGATACTATGCTCGCCAATTGTGATATTTTGTGTATTTTAGATATTCTTCTGCGAATGCATCAATAGCTTTATTTTATTCTCATTGATTCGTAGCCCAACCAGTTTTGCTTCACTATCGAAGAGTTCTTTGGCAGTTGTTAATGACCGTGACAAAATGTTGATGTCGTCCGCATAGGCCACCACTTGGTTCGATTTGTACAGTTACGTACCTCTTGTATCGACAGGTAGCTTTCTAATGACGTATTTTAGAGCCAAATTGAATAGCAATGGGGCCAGCCCATTGTAGTGGATATAAGAGTTTCCTTTGTCCGTAAAGGACTGCAGCGATGTTCTGCTGCCTGGGCAGAGGAAGGTGTCGGTATCTGCCGAGAATGCCCTCGTCTGGAGACGCGTGAATGCGCTGGCAGGCTAGCATTGCGGTGTCGTGGGGCGGGTTCATTTCCCCAGCACGAGGACCCACTACAAAAAAATTTCGCATTCACGAATTGGACTACAGATCAAAAGGCGACCGAAGTCGCAAAATTTGTAGATAACCTCACAGAGGGAGATGAAACTTGTTACGAGAACAAGTGGAACCTGAAAAGAAAGGCGAACTTGGGGTGACCTCGTCATTACCCGACGAAGTTCATGGCCCACAAATGAAAGAGGGGCAAACGGGTGATGGTGGAGCCCCTTCGTACCCACCCAACCGGAATAAATCCATAGATATCTTGTTGAAGTGGCCAGGTATTCCTCTTCTGAGTGGAAAACTCATACAACTTGAATTGTATGAACTTTCCCATCAGAAGGGGAGTACCCCGGTGACCAAATTATGCCATAGAATTATACAATTTGATTGCATAACTCTATGCCATAAAGAGGCACTCTGCTTGGGCCACTCAACCCAAAACGTCACCTGAAACAAGAAGGATTAAGTTGTACTCGGTGGCTGGCTCATGGTTTTAGGGGCAGCCTGCCACCGTACCGGGTCCTATACCCGGTCAGAATCTTCGGAAAGGAAAGACCAACAATTGCAGGTTACTCAACCATTATTATTTTCTAATATCTTACAAATATACTCGCCGATACACAATTCCTCAAAAAAAAAAAACTAAAGGTATGAAAAGTTTATCAAAATTTACGTTATTAAACAAATTGTTTTGTTTCTTTATACAATTTATAGTTTAACAAATTTTTAAAATTCAATTCGTTTATCCCGTGATGGAGAAAGTATTTCACTACTATACTGCTAGGTTCGGTTCTATTTACGCGCTCTTCCAATAAAGACAACAGAAAAAAAAACGAACTTCGTTTAGGTGTCAAAGCACCAAATGTACGGCTGGCATCATTCAATATAGGAAAAATAAAATAAAACATGAAAAAAGGGAAATCTCCTTTTTTCTTTTTTTTTGGTTTGTTTTTGAACAAAAGAAAGGGTACTTACCACAACCTCCTGTTACGAGCGCTCGTGTTCGGGGCGGGTTAATCCTGCAAATTGGTGTTAATATTATTTTTGATTTCCTTTTTTCCTTTTATTTATAGTAACACTTCGCGCTTTTTTCCCGAGTCCACTAATTTTCTCCGACACGTTTACATAGACTACGACAACAAATTTACGTTTTGGACTATAAATCTTGAAAGTAATGCGATCTAATTCGGCCTCCCGAATACTACTCATGAGCTATTTGAGAGCTTTAATAAAAAAAAAACTATAATCAGAAGTCTCATAAATGCTTTTATCCAAGCCCCGCGGCGTTCCTCGTTTAGCACCGGCCGTTGTTACGCGGTGAAGTCCCAAGGCTGCGAAAGCAATCATATGGTGCGTGGTAGCCAATGAGAAAGGAAAAGTGGTTGCAACGTCTATGCGAACTTCACGAAATGAGTAGGGCAATTAAAGCACAAAGCGCGTGGAGATGATTTGTCTACGTTAATTGGCAACAAAACAGCCACAAACGGAGCGTACACTTGAAAATCTCGCAATTTCCGTACAAAAAACAGGGAGCACCACAAAACACCGAATTGCATCTTTCACTTCGAAAGCAAGCGACACCTTTTATCTCGTCGGACTTTGCAAGCGTTTCGGGCGAACAAAATAGTGCAAACGCTATTCACACAACCGTTTTCTCCAACATCCCCGAAATAGCCCACTGTATTGAACCCGTTGTTCTTGGTGACCGCTGACTTTCACTAATCCCGTATTAATCGCTGCCTGCGCGGGCGTTTGCTTTTCTTCCGTTCCAAATGTCAAATCACAAACACTTCACAATTCGATATCGCGCAAGAATCAAATTGGAAAAAGATTATTTCTTTTCAAGGTGCTGTGGCGGTTATAATCCTTTTTATTACCGTCCTCCAACGCACTGTGAAAACACTACACTCTCCGAATCATCTGTTCCTTTTCCTTTTTTCGTTCCTTTCGTGTCCGACGTGCTCGCCGCCAAGATCAATCGCAGACTCCCCCAACTCGCTCGCGATCGCGCTCATTCCAAGCAGAAATCATATCATGCACAAGAACGACAGAGCGTCAACGAACGCCGCACAAATGCAAAACAAAATTTGACACAGAACCGTGTTTTAGCTTCGGTTCAATGTGGGACACCTTGAAATTCCGACCGAACCGACAGAATTGCGTACTCGTGGCAATGCGGATAAAATACCCGTTCCTAACGCACTACCACTAGTCCTTTAATCAACAATCGAAAGTTAAATTTCCATGAAGCTAGTAAGAGTCATTCAAGGAAATGAAACGTGCGTATTGAACAACGTTATTACGACGGCCTCTCCTCGACCTCCCAAACTCGACTCTCATCTCTTCGCGACAGCACCAGCAAAACCCCAACCGGTCCTACTCCCGCTATCGCCACCGCTATTCCTCTTCTTGAGATGTTCGTTGTTGGTAATATTCGCACTCGGAAACATTACGGAGTGATCTCCCTGATCGTTCGCTGCGTTTATAGAGAGCTCTTGAATATATTTCACAGTTTGATATTTACTAAATGTATCATACTTTTGAACAGTATCATATTTACATCTGGGAATTTCAGGGACCGCATAGTCCTTTGCATTCGCATTGAGCAATTTTCGTAGCTTCGTCTGTAATAGATCTGAACTAGACGATGCACTTCGACGATTTGTCGATCGATGATGCGTACTATCGTGGTTCCGCGATGGTGATAATGCACACTGAACATTCGATGAGACTCCACTTGCAATGCAAACGTTACTCCCGCCGCCCCTTTCGCCGCTCGTGGTTATGCCTGGCGTTCGGTAAGAGAATTGTTGGAGGCGATCTAAAACCGTTTCGGATTTCACATAAAGTGGTTTACTTTCTGCGAGTAGTTCCACCGCCAATTTTCGTTTACTATGCTGTCGCTGTCCAGCATACATTAATGCAGCCGCCTGAGAATGGTGATAATGGGATAGCGACTGCGATTGAGCTGAAGAATGTTAATAGGGAAAAGATTGCGGTTGAGGCTGCAACGAAGAGGATGACACTGGAGTGCCAGTGGACAGGTAGGATGCAGGTGGAAGCAAGAGGCTATTGGACCCAGACTGAACTGGATGCGATCCGAAATTCAGTGGCGGAGGTTGTTGTGAATGCTGCGGATTGGATGAAGTTGAAGAACCCATCCCAGACATATAGTGGTGCGACTGGGGTAGAGTATTTGAATGTTGCAGATGATGAGCATTGGACATGCGTCCATGATGCCGAGGACTATTACCGTAGACAACAACCACCATTTTTTAAAAATGCAAATCTCACTTCTTCTATCTTCGGATTGAAACGTTGGCAGCAGGTGATATACACGCTTTGGATAGCAACAACTATCGTATATGTATGAAAAAATCAATCCTCTCAACATGATCAAGCGAAAGATCTAGTTTAATTTTTGTTTGTTTGTCTGTTTTTTGTTTTCTTAATGAGTTACTTGCGTGGTCTTAGACAGTTTAATTATTCCTTTTTGTTTTATCACTCACTTAAGAATTCTTTCAGTATTTCTTTATTTAGTTTTTAGATCTTATACTTTATTTCTACATTTCTCAAATATTAGTAATACCAGACATTACATTTTTAAACTATTGTACCTCCGATGGTTCTGGCTTCACGGAGTGATGATTATGAGGGTCCGGTGCACTTAGTGGCTCTTGAAATGGGAATAATCGAGATTTGACTTCGTTCGCCGTCGATTTACTCAGTCCAAGTTGCATACCCACTTGATTAGGCTGGGGTACAGCTGACACTGGTGGTGCGGAAACTGCCTGAGACGGAGGTAATGTTGGTGGAGCATGTGCTCCAGCACTATGTGGTACTTCGTGCGGAGTTGTGCTGTGTGCCTGTGGTAGCGCTGGCTTTTAGAGCCATACTCCTCGATTACTACACCATCTCCCTGCTTTTGTCCGATATTTGTGTCAAAGGCGTCGGTGAGTTGGTTATTGATGCAGACTTGGGAGGTCGTCGATGTCATTTTTGTAAGGCGGTATAATTTGGCTGGAATACCAAAACAAAGCATTATTTGGTACAGTACATTAAGATCAATACTGTCGTATGCTTGCTTAAAGTCCACAAAAATTTGGTGTGCGTCTATGTTCAACTCCCTATATTTTTCAAGTGCCTGCTTGACTGTATACAATTGGCCTATCGTTGATCTCCCTGCTCTAAAGCCACATTGATACTCCCCAATAATACTGTTGGCTTATGATCCAATTTTATTTTCTAAGGTCTTTGAAAATATTTTGTACGCTGTACAAAGTAGTGATATGCCTCTATACCTCTCGCAGTGTAGTTTTTCGCCTTTTTGTGGATAGGGAATATAATTGATTGGCTCCGCTCGTTCGGCATATGTTCTTGTTGCAGATGCGCTGGATGATTTTATGGATGACTTTCTGAACACTGCTGCCACTATATTGGATGAGCTCCACTGGGATCTCATCGAACCCAGCGCTTTATTATTCTTTTAGGCTTTAACGGTGAAACAAACTTCATCCAGAATTAGTGGGGCCAATGGTAGTTCTCCGGGAAAATCTATGAGCTCCAATTTTCTGGAGCTGTGCGGAGGATTAAGGAAGTTTTTGAAATATGATACCCATCTTTCCTTAACCTTGACTTCATCAGTGATGATGTTGCCGAGGTCATCACGGCAGAGCGTAGTTTTGGGTTGATAACCACATTTCAGGCTTGTCTTGTGCTGCTCGCTAGATTTACATCTACACTATTCACTTGGTCGTCATAATATTTTCTTTTCTTAATTCTAATTATCTTATTGGTTACTTTTTTTCATAGTGTTCTCTCTTCGTCCTAGTTTTCCTAACTAAGTGTTTCTTATACGCCTGATTCTTTTTGTCTAACGCATTCTGGCATTCATCATGGAACTAATCATCTCTTTCGTGCCGGGCTTGATATCCGATCATCTGTTCTGCCACATTCTTAATTGCCGCTTTCACTTCCACCCATAGCTCGTCGCTTGTTTTCAGTGATGTATCTGATAGGATCGGAGCTAGCTGTTTGTCGAGGGTCTCCATGAATTTTTTTGCCACAGACGCCATTTGGAGCCTTTCGATGTCGAATTTTTCTAGAGGGCTGGGCTTCACTAAATACGCCTTTGACATACGACATCGATAGGTTAATTTGATCAAATAATGATCCGAGTTACAATTAGCTCCTCGGTATATACGGACGTCAAGTATGCTCGAAGCCCAACGTTGTTGGATCAGAACTTGGTCGATCTGGTTTTGGTCATTTTATCTATGCTTTGATGTGGGAAGCAAGTTGAACGTATGACTAGATTCTGCTGTATGCAAAGTCAATCAGGTGGTGGCCGTTATCATTCGTTTCATTTTAGAGGCTATATCCTTCAGTCGTTCCCCAATGAGATAGCTCATTGCCAACCTTAGCGTTGAAATCACCCAGAATAATTTTAGTGTCATTTTAAGGCAATGAGTCTACTAATCTTTTTAGATGATTGTATAACGTTTCCTTAGTTTCTTCACCCTTTTCTTTGGTTGGGGCGAGCAGAAATTAGCCAGATTATGAAGAATTTCGCTTTTAGGACAATCGCACACAACCGTTCATGGATTGCCTTAAAATCAATAACGTGCGATTTGAACTGCCTATCTACAATGAAGGCCACTCCGAGTTATCGTTTTACAGTAGGCTTTCCGCTTTATTTCTATACTTTTGTTTGGATTTTCTGCAAGCGGTGGGCTTGGAACGCCCTTAAACTTTGATGGTTGCCAAAGTTGCCAATGGGATGATATGACTACAATTTTGGCAGAATTCAATTTTATTAGGAAATGGCTATATTGACAGGTAACCTAGCGGAATAGATGGCAGTGGCTTGTTATTTCATAAACTTATTGATCTACTCAACGAGGACGAAGAATTAACACCTGACAGCATAGCTATATGTCCACCTAGTGAGCCATTAAATGCAGATATAGATTTAGACTCTGATTTGTCCGGCGAAGAGGTGGTTGGTGATATTGAGCATCTTCCTTCCCGTGTACAGCGTTCCTATGTATCGTTGTGCAATTTTCAGCGGAACGAAGAGGAAGATAATAGCCGCGTACTTCAAAGTGTAGATCAAATTGAAACACATACACCAAGCTCCTCTTCAAATAAAAATGTGCAGCTTTCGGAACGAAAGAAGATAAATCCAGTAAATTGGCTGCCCAATATGAACAAACTTTCCTCAAATATTTCCGAACTTAGTTGTGAATATCTTCCAACCATGGAGGAATTTCTAAGAGAAAATGTAAAAAGCCCAATTGAAGCCTTCAAGGTATTTTTTTCAAAAGCTGTGTTGCATCACATTGTTTCGGAAACCAACCGATACGCAATGCAGAAACTCGTACACTTAAATGCTACATCTTAGGAAATTATGTAATTTATCGGAGCGATGCTGTTGTCGGGATATCAACCTCCCCCTTATAAACGATTATACTGGAAACAAAATCCCGATGTACATACCCAGTAAGTGTTAGATGCAACACGCTGAAATCATTTTGACTAACTTAAAGCTGACAATGAAGCCAATGACGGAACCGATAAAATGCATAAAGTTCATCCAGTTTTCAACTTATTAAATTGCATTCAAACAAATTAGTCCTGGACCCACTATTAGCATCGACGAAAGCCTGATTCCTTACTATGGAAAGCATGGCTGCAAGCAATTTATACGTGAAAATCCAATCAGATTCGGTTTCAAGCTATGGGTTGCTGCATATCCTTCAGAATAAATCCATCACGTTGAGCCCTATTGTGGAATTTCAACTCGTCTTCCTGCTACTGGTCTGTATCAAGGAGGAAACGTTGTTTTAGGATTCATCTAGTCTCTACTTCGATAACTTTTTCACATCAATTGATTTGTTAGATGAGCTAAGTGTCCAAGAATTGGATGGAACTGGTACACTATGTGAAAATCGGTGCAATCCTTCCATGAAGCGGCCAGAAAAAAAGATATGGAAAAAGAAACCTAGTGGTGAGTTGGCAACATCATCTACCGGTAAAATATTAGCTGTTCGTTGGAACGATAACAATGTCGTAACGGTACTCACTAACAGTGATAACGTACATTCAGTGAAAAAATCTAGGTGTTATTCGAGAATTGAAAAAAATGAATTTCGGTGGTAATTCTTTGTCCACCATTACAACAACAATATGGGTGGAGGGGACATTGCTGATCAATTTTTAGCATCCTACTGTTGCAGAATCCGCTTGAAAACATGATGGTGGCCCTTTTTGCATGGACAGTAGATGTATGCTCTACGCAAGGCTGGCTTTTATATCGTCACCAAGGTCATGCCATATCATTCATAGAATTTAGGCGGCAGGTTACGATTGCTATTCTGAGGTCTTATGGAACTCCTCCTTTATCATCCGGTGTTCGATCATCCTTAAAATTTACACCTGTCCTTGATGTCATCAGAAAGGACCGAACTGATCCTATAATAGAAAAAGGTAAATCAAAGTATCTGCGTTGCCAGATTTGTAGCAGGCGCACCACATATCTATGCAAAAAAATGTGAAATCCCGCTTCATCCTGATGAGTGCTTTGAAGTATTTCATGACGGAAATAAAAATACCAGAAGTACTGCAATGTGATACATTTTGATCTAACAAAAACATTTCTAATATATACGTAGTTGATTTGTTCATTATTTTCCAGAAAACAACATGAATCATTCCATTGGCAACTAAAGTTGCCACTTCACAATCAGGCTTCATTATCTTTAACTGATTAGATCACAATTTTATATTGTTTTGTGGGCTATACATAACCAATGTACCAAATTTCACTAAAAAATATTCACTAGGGAATTATAGGCTTTAATGCAACTCAATGATGTAGCTACACAAAGAATTTGCATAGGTAATTTGAAGTTATCGGAGCTATCTGAAAAAAACGAGCTCGAACCCGCACGGTTCATAAAGCTCAGTGTAGAGCAAGTCATCGAATAGCTTTACATTAAATTTATGTAAAAAGGGTCGAATAGTCAATAATAAAGCTTACCAAAGACAAATGCTTACAGGGGAAAAGTAACCTAAATATAATTCGTAGTTACGAAAACAGGTTGAGTTCGCATAAGTAGGAAAATTAAAAATGACTCTCTCACCTCTAAGCATGGTGGTCGCCATCTCCCGTGTGTATTTAATAAGAGTGATGGCCTGAAAAGAATTTTCAGACACGTCGAAATCACATTCTTCTAACACTTTTCTTCTCTAATAATCTTTCAGAAAAATTATTAATGCAACTCAATTATGGAACAATACTGAACGTAGTTTAACGTAGGTTAACCATGATGTTCAACACCACATCAATAATATTGGTTCTCCATAGTTTTCAAAGATGTGTTCATTGCTTACTGACAAATTAGCAGTTGCAAAGAAAGAATTTGAATTTTTGCTTCAGCAGGGTGTATGTAGTGCATCAAATTGGAGATAGTCGCGCCTCCGACAAATTTCGTTTACTTCCACCTGTGGCCTTCCGTTAGCTCGCCTCTTCATTATTTAGCAGTTTTGCCCTTGTGTTTCTTGCCTCTACTAGCTTTTATTGTTGGGCTTCAGGAGGTCTGGATGGGCTCAGATTCAAAATCTGATTCCTGATGCTGACTGCCGATCGAAATTTATCTAGAGTATGCGGACTCCACGGTTGTCCAAGTAGAAGTTGAGAGACTTAAACTTCGTCTTTTATTTTTGCTACTGAGGATTTATTTATGACTATTTCACGTTATTTCAATATAAATTTGGAGCTTTTGTACCCCGGCTAGCAACTCGGAGAATTTGATCCATTCCGTGCGGAACTGACGTAAAATAATTTCGTTTCATTTTTATATACATCTGGCAGTTACATATATATTCAAAAGATCGTCGGCCAATTCATTTTTCTGGTCTTAATGGGAGAAACCGAATAATACCCCGCAAGTCTTGGGTAATTTTTACAACCGTAGCACTATTTAAGAAATATTGAGCATTTGTTTTCAGGTAGTTATCTCCAAAAACGCTATAAAACTTTCCGTAGATTATTCCTTAACGAAACATGTCTAGTCAAATATTAAAGTTTTTAAATTTAATTACCAACTCAACGACCGAATATTTCTGAGGTTCCACCTACCCTAGTTATTATCCATGTTTCTGTATTAAAGAAATTGTGTTCAGTCCTTTTGTGTGTCAACTGTACAGTGTTTGTCTCGGGTAGAGTCACATTGCTGGTGAAAGTTAATATTGTGAATGAAACTATTTTTATCTGCTGCTGTCATAATTGACAGATGACAGAACAAAGCGAAAGCGAGCACAGGAATCGGCAAAGTGGCATCGGAAGTGCAAAAAGAGTCTATTGTAAGCATTCCATCGCGTTCCAGTTAGTGGCTTCCCTCCTCCACCTGACTAACATTCAAAATAGATCTAAATTTTCAAAATGACTGATAAAAAAGATAGTAACTGGGTCAAAAAGGCTGAAGATCAAGAAATATCCAACTTGGTTTGTATCTTTTTTTGTATTCTAACCTCGTCGCGCCGTTAACACTTACTTTGGAAAATTCGAATTCGCTATAATTTGTTTTATTTTCAGGTGAACAAATTAACTCTTGAAAAAGATAAAGATGAAAGTAAGAAACCTGAGGCTGGTGAAGAGAAGAAGGAGGAAGATCAGGCAGATGCTGCAACGTAATAATGATTTTAAAAGTTTGGATGGCTATAGCCTCAATGTTTGTATTTCAGTGCGGCGGAGACAAGTCTTCTTATGAAAATTATTCGAAAAGGTCTAGTAGAATCAAAGCAAGACTTAGAAATTCAAAGAAAGGATCCTAATTCGCCACTGTACTCAGTCAAAACATTTGAGGCTCTTCATTTGTGAGTCATACAGCTCGGTTTTTTTTTTGTTTTTAATTAGTTCATTTATATAGGAAACCAGAACTACTTAAGGGTGTATATGCTATGGGATTCAATGCGCCGTCAAAAATTCAGGTAAGTTTTGTATTTCACGGACGTACATTATATTAGTATGAATCGGATTTGGAAAATCCAGAAGAGCCGAAATCCAGATGCGGCAAACTCCAGACAGGACTAAGTCCAGACGCAATAAAATCTAGAAAAGAAAAAACCCAACCAAACCGGGACCAGACGCAAAATAATTCTACGTATCTTTATTGACATTTAAAAATTTAACACAAAGTGAAGAAATAAATCATTCATTAACTTTAGGAATAACCGGTAAAATCATTTAAATGAACAGAGGCATTTTTCGTTTTCATGTTGAAAAAATGAAACATTGAAATCCAAGCCGACAGTTTACTATTTACCATTTTGCATTCACAGTGTACCGTTTGCTAGATTTACTTCGCACTCGACGTGAAGGCATACAAGGCATCGAAACGAAACATAAACAACCAGTACCAAGAGCCAATCAAACATCGGAATTTGCTTTGCTCTGGTGTCTGCTGCCTAGGTAGGCACGGCAGATTTTGACAAAAAAACAGCTTTCCGTTATTTTGTGTTCGGTATTTTTCCAATTTTTTTTTGTTTGTCTTTTTATTCAGTTCTTGATTTTAAATGAAATTATTCGAAACAAAAAATCGGTTTTCTCTTAAACCGGTGCGATTTTTCCTATCCCTATATTAGAGAAAATTTTAAAGCTTGATTACTTTAAAAATCCTCGTTGGAATAATTATCTTTTTTCAAACTGGTCGCTTTTTTCTTTCTTTAAATAACCGTATAGTTGGTTACTTTTTATGACCACGGAATTTTTGTATTGTTGTCTACGACTATCTGTTCGTTAATTAAATTTGCAAATAAATTGTAAATATTTGTATATGCATGTCCTGTTAACGAAGAAAGTCTTCTGTTCCAGGCTTCAACTTTATTTTGTGTATTCTATAATATATTGCCATATACTGACCCGAAGTTAGTAGAAAACATGAGAGAATTTCCCCCTTGTGTTGATTTCTTCCCGTATGTGTAATTAGCTTCAAGGAATTTATCAATTTTTAAAAAGTCTTCGTTATTAGTTTTGATTGCTTCATGGTATTCAGGAATTCAGGGTACGTTTATTATTATTTTTTTTACAGACATCCAAAGTGAACGCTCTCAGTGAATTTGTAAATATGGAAAAAATCGGGCATCGTTATGTGATACAATACTTTCATTTGAAAGGTCAAGTCCAACCGATATCAAAGCCGAGTTGGATTCTACTCTAGGAAAGTCTGCTCCTTCGTTTACAATGGTCAAATATTGGGTAGCTGAGTTTAAGCGAGGTCGTACGAGCTGCCAAGATGAACACCACAGTGGTCGACCAAGTGCGGTCATTACGTCAGAAAATGTGAAGAAAATTCACAAAATGGTATTGGATGACCGTCGACTAAAAGTGCGCGAGATAGCTGACATGGCAGGCATTTCAAAAACTGCTATGCATCACATTTTGACCGAAAATTTGGACATGAGAAAGCTGTGCGCAAGATGGGTGCCGCGTTTGCTCAGAATGGAGCACAAACTGCAACGGGAGGATGTTTCCGCCGAGTGTTTGACAATGTTTCGCAGCAATAAAGCCAAGTTGTTGCGTCGATTCATAAACGTGTACGAAACATGAGTCCATCATTTTACACCTGAGACCAAGGAGCAGTCAAAGCAGTGGACTGAAGAGGGAAAACTGGCTCCTAAGAAAGCAAAGACAATTCAGTCAGCTGGCAAGGTCATGGCATCCGTTTTCTGGGATGCGCGTGGAATAATATTTATTGATTATCCCGAAAAAGGAAAAACAATCAACAGTGCATATTATGCAGCCTCATTGCAGCGTTTGAGTGATGAAATCAAGAAAAAACGGCCTCATCTGACGAAAAAGAAAGTGTTGTTTCATCACGACAACGCACCAGTCCACACGTGCGTCACTGCGATGGCTAAAGTCAATGAGTTGAAATTTGAATTGCTTCCTCACGCACTCTATTCGCTAGATCTGGCTCCCTCGGATTATTTTCTTTACCGAATTTGAAAAAATGGCTCGGCGGCAAAAGATGTGCCAACAATGAAGAGGTAAGAGTCTGCGGTTAATAGCTATTTTGAGGAGCTTGACGGTTCCCACTATAAAGCGGGTATCGAAGCTATTGAACATCGTTGGGAAAAAATGTATCGAGCTGAAAGGAGAATATGTTGGAGAATAAAACATTTTCGCAATTTTTTTACGTTTTCTTTGTCGGGTCGGGTACTTTTGGGACCGCCCTCGTAGCAGGCGAATGTTATTAATGGTGCCTAAGATAATACTTCATTGGTCAGGAGATTCCATTTCCCCAAGAGATGTAGGCTGCTTTATTTGTAGTTTTTATCTTTCTCTAGATATTTTTCTCCTTTGTGCATACCCAGAAGGCATATGCTTCCTACAGGCTCATTATATTCGGCCGTTACTAGAGTAATTATTTGAAATTGTTTCCGTGTTGTACCCTTTGCTCTCTACTTCAGTGAAGTATCAGCTTTATTTACGTTGGTATCTGCGGCCATGAGGTCATGATTATGCTCCGTAGGAATTGGCATGTACATTCTACTACTGTCAAGTGAAGTTGTAACCGTCTCTTTGCAGAAATTCCATTTACATTTTTTTCATTTTTTGTTTTCCACTTTTATCTGTATGATAAAGAAATCCTTTTAAAGAATGTTTCATTCCTCCTTTGTTCGATTTTAGTATTTGCATGTACATATCCATTCTGTATTAAAATTTCAACCCAAGCTAAATACGATCATAAATTTAATTTTTTACAAAAATATTTTAAATAATTTACGTGTAATAAAAATATACAGAATATAATATCTTTAAAAGAAAACATGATTAAAACTCACAAAAGCGTATATCAAATATTTTTTAAAAGCAGTTCAACTTCAAATAGAGGGGAAACATAGCTAGACCAACAAATGCAGACAAATTAAGACACGCGCGCGTCTTGATTTGTCTGGGTTTTTGGCTGGAT
The DNA here is from genome assembly GCA_963969285.1 of Odontomyia ornata. NCBI lineage: Eukaryota > Metazoa > Arthropoda > Insecta > Diptera > Stratiomyidae > Odontomyia > Odontomyia ornata. The sequence goes on along the minus strand of OZ017738.1, from coordinate 349,863,505 downwards.
TTTGTCCCGTCTGAATTCTGTCTTGTCCGGATTTTGTCCTACCTGAATTTTGCCCTGTCTGGGCTCTGCGTTTCCGAATTCTGTCTTTCTGGATTTCGGTATTTCGTAACCAACCCATATTGGTATCAATAAAAGATGAAATTTCTATTCATAGGAAACTGCACTTCCTACGCTATTGGCCGATCCGCCACAAAATATGATTGCTCAAAGTCAGTCGGGAACCGGCAAAACTGCAGCATTTGTTCTTGCAATGCTAAGCAGGGTAGACCCCAAGAAAGACTACCCACAGGTAAATCAATGCTACTACAACATTAAGTTACTGAACAATATGCCATTTTGTTTCTAGGTATTGTGCCTTTCGCCAACCTATGAATTGGCAATTCAAACAGGAGAAGTTGCTGCAAAAATGGCACAATTTTGTCCAGAAATTAAATTGAAGTTTGCAGTGCGAGGAGAGGAAGGTAATAGCTTTTTAATGTTTGATGATTAATTCATATTATTCATTACAGTGGGGAGAGAAAAGCTTACCGATCATATTATGATAGGAACACCGGGTAAAGTGATGGACTGGGGTATTAAGTATAAAGTGTTCGATTTAAAGAAAATTCGTGTTTTTGTGTTGGACGAAGCTGATGTTATGATAGCAACCCAAGGTCATCATGACCAATGTATTAGGATACATAAGTAAGTCTAAAATATTTTCTAATACTGTCTAGTGTATAAGCAGTTTCTGTTAATTATTTTTGATATACTTAATTTGAATATTATTTGATTATTCCAATTCTACCTGGAGATGAAAATATAGAATCTTTCCGCGTCAGAATCGTTCTATATAAAATGCCTTGATTACCATTGGAAATAGTATTATCTGGATACCGATGCTTCTATCAGTATATTTAAATACTAAAATATCTGAATAGTCAATCATATGATTCCCATTCACTGTATTTAAACAATGAATGCTTTTAACGCCGACTAAAAGAGGAAATATTTGAACGCAAAGCGCTCCAGAAAACCGACGGCCCAGTAAAATAAGGAGGACAATGGAGAGTGCGTTACAAAGATGTGTTGTATGAACCACCTGTATCTACTTGCATAAGGTTACGCAAATTGCAATGGGCGGGCCGAGTAGAAAGCATGGAAGAAAACCGACTACATAAAAGAACATTAAAGGGAGGAGCACAAGGTAGACGTCTTGTGGGAAGACCGAGGTCTCCATGGGACAGCAGCAGATCATTGCTGGGAGGGATGTTTAATGTTTAATGTTTTCTGGCGAACGAGTTCGCAGATCCGTGATGATTGGAGGTGATTCATCCAGGAGGCCAAGGTCCGACTTTGGTTGTGCCATAGCGGATGATAAAAAGTGAGACAAAGAAAATTTCTTAAGCCGATGCACTAATTCCTCTAGTAAACTTTGTTTTCTTCAAGACAGTGAATAGGCTATACTAAGATCCAATGCACGGTTAGAAGGGGAAATGTACGAACTTTTCGAGTACCCCCTCGCGATTGGACACCTTTCATCCGAAAGATCTGAATAAAAATCATGAATGTAGGCCTAACAACTAATACGTGAGAAGTCGAAATTCATTCAAGATTTTTAGTAACAGTATGATTAATCAGTTTTACATTTTTTGAATAAAATCTTCATGGTACCTCTAAATTCAATAAAATTCAGTACACAAATCGTTATTTATAAGATTTACCTGTCCTAAAAGGTTCACAAAGATCAAATGGTATTTAACGAAGTTATAGCGGTTTGAATTTTCCTGTATTACCATGGAACAATATGCGCTGTACGAGTATTACTATGGAAACATATGGCTATGGAACAATATGCGCTTTTTACTGACTCAGATATTACAGGTTTGCAAGGATTTTCATAATAGTTTCAGGAATAATAGGACTATGGTTGTGAAACATGGACCCTAACCCAAGCATCCGCAAATATATTGAACACCTTTGAGCGACGGGTCCTGAGGCGAACGATCGGAGCGAAGCTTGACGGGGACCAATGGCGAATTCCATACAACCATGAGCTGTATGAAATTTTTGACGAACCGGAGGTCTCAACGATTGTAAGACTGCGGAAGCTGCAATGGGCTGGACACATGAATCGTATGGACGAATAACGGATACCCAAGAAGGTACTCGTTGGGAAAACTGAAGGCCGGAGACCAGTGGGCAAACCAAGGAAACGCTGGTCTGACTCGGTCGATGAAGACAGTTCATCGCTGTTCGAATTTCGGAATTGGAAAACGCGGTCAATGGACCGACACAGTTCGAGGCGCTGTTTGCAGGAAGCGAAGGGGCTGTAGTGCTAAGAAGAAGAAGAAACTACTATTCCCGAAATTTTCATGAAAATGCGAAGAAAATAAGAGTGCCTTGGTCGATTTGAAATACTCGTATATATTAACTATCAATATGTGTTATTTGTTAACTGTATCTGTATCATTAAATTGGATGAAATCAGCCATTTAAGTAGTTCTTCAATTGATTTTATTCTATAAGTTTCAATTAAATTTACCGACTTTATAGCCATTTGAATTTCCTCATATTACAACAATCATATAGGATTCTTCTGCTACATGGGCTTTCCATCGAACCAGACACTACACCGTTGATTGAATCTTCTCCAAATTTTCAGATAAGATGAATAACAAAAATAAATTTAAGATTCAGATCCGTCAATGATTTTAGTAATATTGGAACAAAACGTTGGCTAGTTAAAATGGAGTTCTTTTAAAGCAAGAATATTTTTGTTGTGCATGTTATAAAAGTTTTTCTTGAATTAAATCATTCTATTTACCCACATATTGTAGGTTTGGTACAAAACCCTTTCGACATGAGTGTAGTTCTGTCTACCCAACTTGTTATCTTTTAGGACTGTCCGAGTATAATGTGCCACATGGTTCCATTTCTCAACCGATGCAAGCATCTCCACTATTAGACTATTCGGGGAGAGCTCCTCTGTTTCCCGGTACAGCCTGTCCCATCTTACTGGCCTGCTGGTATACTTGTTATGCCGTTTGAAAAGAGACAAAGAAATTTTCGTCGGTCAATAAACGAAATTCCAAAGCTTTAGTTAAAAGTAATCTTGATTAATATTCTTATAATCATAATGTTGATCGCACTGTATCCTCTTTAAATCTCAATGAATCTCTTTCAAACCTTAATACTGTTCAACTTAACTTCTCTTCTAATAAAATGTGTATCTCTATTTTTTACCAAAATGTACGAGGATTAAGGACCAAGCTTGAGGAACTCTTTATCTCCTACCAAGTTAGTAATGATTCTATTATTTGCCTCTCCGAGACTTGGCTGAATGTAAACATTTTGAGTAGTGAAATGTTTCCTGATCATATTGTATATAAATGTGACCGCGACCTAATTGCTACTAATAAGGCTGATGGTGGTGGAGTATTGGCCAAGTCAAGTCAAAAACGCTTTATTCAATACTAATCGTTATAAATTTAAAAGAATATAAAGCAAATTCCAAACAATACAAAAACTTAATGGCCCAAATGGCTCTCTAAATTTATACGTTATTATTAAACACATTTAAGCAAAAAAAAACTATCGCAAATTCAAATTAATTAAGATTATTACATATTTTATGACTTGATTGGAAAAAGGAGAAAAAACCAACCTACACTATTCAAAAAATTATTTATAATTCAAACACAACAGTGAACTTTGATCCTACACCTAATATGTTATAACCTAATTCTAATAAAAATTCAATCAAAAACTTTATCTTATACTAAAAAATTCTATCACAATATTCCTAACCTAAGCGTATAATCTTATCTCTAACCGAATATAATTAACACAACATATACCTAACCTATACCTAATTTTTAACACAAATAAACAGCAACACTAAATGTAGAATAATGAGCTGAAACTCGAAAACTAAGTAACAAAAACACCAAAACTGAAAATAAACACGAATAATTTAGACATTGTCATTCAGCGAGCAATACCTAGATCGCCCCGTCTCAGCTCGATCAGCTTCACCGAATCTAGCAAATGAGTATTTCCATTGGAATTGTTGTTCTCGTGAACTCAAACTCGGAGGATATTTTATCTTCTTATCGGTGGCCCGTCGATATATGTTATATATGACTGGGAGGCCGTCAGAAACAAAAACATATCGATTCATGTCCAAATACACGAATGTTTCTGGAGGAACGAAGCCAGTAGCGAGGCAAGTCGCAATATACCCGTCTGTAGGGTGGAACGGCTGTGAAATCCAAGGGTTTTCACTCACAGTCACAGATCTTGCGATATGATTCCGAAGAAGTTTCAATATGAAGATATCGACTCTTGTGATAAATTCTTCTATTCGATATATAATGTTTCCAATCCGTCTCAGGCTTTTTGTACAAACCAGTACATCCGCGAAGACATTTCCTTTCGAAAACTCTTAATTTTTCCATAGTACTAGCACTCTGGTTGTACCAGATGTGACATCCATATGTCAAACTGGTTTAACCAGGGTCTTGTAACAGATAATTTTGACCTTTTGATGAATGTATTTGGAATGAAAGAGTCTTCGTAGGGCCATGACTACTTTTAGTGCCTTACTGGGCATGATTTTGACATGCTCAGTATAGTACAGATACTGATCGAGATAAACACCGAGGTATCGAAACAGGATTTATGTGGAACTCCTTCTAAACTACCCTCGCGAGCCATGATGTGGAAATCTTTCCAATTACATTTCAGGTCTTCACTGACCCCCTGCAGCGTTGTCCCAAACAAGATTGTTTCACATTTCTGCGCATTGATTTTCATTCGCCATTTGTCAGTGTACAGCTGCACATCATTGAACATTTTTTGGAGATTTCTCTGAACTATTGTAGCTTTTCGGTCTGCCGTATAGATGATCAGATCATCAGCAAACGCTACCAATGATCGCGTTAGCGTGACGTTAAAATTGAAGCCGTTCGATAGCTTGCGAATGAAGATTGAGAAGAGCAGAGGCGCAGTAACTGTTCCCTGCTGTAGACCATTCAAGACCTTGAACTCGCGCATTGTTGTCAGATTTCCATCAGTTACAACCACCGATTTCCCCATCATGGCGACAAGATGTCTGGGGAACTTGCCCTGAAGGAGTTTAAAAACTAGTCCATCTAACCACACCGTATCGAAGGCTTTCTCCATATCAATGAGACATGATCCAACACATTGTCTATCATTTAGTTTCCAACAGATGTCTGAGGTTACTTTCGCTATTGCATGTGTGGTCGAATGCCTGGCACGAAAACCAAATTGGCAATTCGGCATCAACTCATATTCCTCAATGTGGGCGTTTAATGCTCTGTTGAGTATCACTTCAAACACCTTGCTGATGTTAGGCAGCAAGCTGATTGGGCGATAGCTTTTGGGGCATGAAGATTCTTTTCCTTTCTTCAAGATCGGAAATACCTTAGCCTTTTTCCACTCATTTGGGAAATATGAATTGCTCAACATGTTGTTGAACAATATGCAATAATCCTAATAGCAACCTCAGGCGAATTTTGGAGAACTACATTTGGAATACCATCAGTACCACATGATTTCTTGTTGTTTATTCTGCGAAATTTGAAACACAAGTCTTCATAGCTGACAAAATAATCAATAAGATTCAAGCTCGGTATGAGGTCAGATGTTAATGTTTCATTGAAATGATTTGAAGTTGGAAACTTTTGCTTCAACGAGCTCTGAAAATATTTGATTCCCTCTCTCAGGCTTTGGTAGATGAACCAATTCAAAATGTGTTCCAATCAGGGCAAGTTTATGCAATCCCTCACAAATAATCCTGCTTCCATTTCTATCCGGAGTCGTACTATCAATTTCGATACCAGCCCTATCGAGAAGATTTATCTCATCACTAGTGACTTCGAGGTTCGATACCTTCACTCGAGACTGCTATTCACTTTCGCGAAAACGCCGTCTAGATCCTGTGGGCTAATACCCCTCAATTTTTCCGCCCATTGATTGCTGACCTCACTCCTGAAGTATGAACGGATTAAGTTCCGGACATTCTTCAGGGTTAATTTCAACAAAGCCAACGAGGGATGGTTGTAGTCCAAAAATCGTCGATAAATATTGTTGACGCGTGTGAGGAGAAGGCTTTTCAATCTTTTCAACCTTGCGATGGTTGGTGTTTCCCATCCTTCCATATTGTTTCGATGTTTAATTTTGGGAACGACTTCCTCAATCGTTTCCAACGTCAGCTTCTCTAACTTCGACAAATAGAGATCTATTTCATCGTTAGTTATATTCCTGTCATTCGGAACCATTGAACAAGAGTTGCCATCATCAGAAGGGGGACATTGCTTCTGGTACTCCCGATTAAACTTCTTTTGAAACTTTCCCCAGTCTGTTTTTTTTTTAAATTCAACCGATGATTTTCATGTTGAACTGGAATGAGGAAGAGATCATCCCTTTGATGATTGATTTCCATTAAGATTGCGTTATGATCGCTATCATAAGGAAGCACCTGTAGTTTCCGTTGAGGACTATTAAAGCAGAATTCAAGTCTTGGCAATGCAGAGGTCCAAATATGAATTTGTCCTACGGTATGCTGGGAACTCCGTCCCGTATAGATTGCACCTGTATTCAATTTGGTTCTCTGTTATCCACGATTTCAGGAATACACCTCGTGGATTATTAGTGGCGTTCAGCCATGATGTATGCTTGGCGTTCAGGTCACCAGCAAGAATATAATAAGTATGCAGCCTGTTCAATTCGAGTATTTCAAACAAGGAATTGAGCTCCACTTTAAGCTTGAGAAAGTTCCACCAGTTGCATAGGCAGAGATAACGAAGAGGTTATCCCCAACTGGCAGTGAAATTTTGATAACGGGCACTTCAAGAGATTCAAAGCTTTTGAATTCGACTTTTTCAATATTTTGGAAACAATAGGGTATTCGAACCAATATCCCGGTGCCACCTCCCCCATCACCTATTACCCTATCGTTTCTTACGAATTCAAAATCCTTGAATGTCATGGAATGCCATGAATTGAGGTGGGTTTCAGTGAGAATCTTGATGTCAGGCTTTTGCCTAACAATGAATTCAAGGAGATAATCACGCCGATGTATAGTAACAATGGAGTTGACGTTGATCGAGATGAGACTAATCCTATCCATGGGAATGTGACTGGATGTCAAATTATTTTGAGGCTTTTGAAACCCCTAAACGATGAAAAACAAGATTAATTTTCGTATCTTGTTTATAGATTCTCTTTGATAAAGAATTTAGTTGCGTAAAATTTTGAGAAGCAGCTCATTATTGCCACTTACATTATTTACCGCATTTTCTGCTGGTCCTCTAGCGGCTTGTGCAAACGATACTTCGGGCTTTACCTAGTTCGGAGCTAAGACACTGCGGTGTAGTTGTGGTTGCTTTGGGACAAATTTTACTCTCGCATCTTGATATCGGGAGCATCCTCGATATGATGTCGGATGACCAAATACACCGCAGTTAACACAGTATAATTTCTCTTTTGACTCCGTCTGAGCCAAATTGCACTCACCGGGAGCATGCATGCACGTCCTTGCATTTGACGCATCGGTAATACATCGCGCAGTTGGCAGCCGAATGTCCAAATCGTTGACAGCGATAACACTGGTTGGTTTCCCTTTTTTGGAGGCGTCCCCACCTCACCACTCGGAAGTTCAAGTATCTGATTTGTTGAAGAGCACTTGGACTGCTCTTATTTGATATCTGCACTAAATAAAGTGGTAAATTTTTTTTTCTACCGTCAACCTTCTTGTCGCGAACGTTTTAACGGAGATAAATTCAATTTCTGGTGCTGCTTCCTTCAGCACCTGAAGAAGATCGACGATATCTTCTGCGCAGTCCAAGTCCTTCAATAAAAAGTTCTGGTTCTTCTCGCTTTTCGGGGTATATGTGAAGTGTGGAACCTCCCCAGACTTTAGAGCACTTTTTGCTGGTTTGAAATCAACCAGTGATTTCGTTCTGATAATTAGCTTTTCGGCATTGATTCTTTTAATCTCGAAATTGTCTAATTTATTTTCGGCTGCCAACAGCCAAACCATGTCCTTTCCGCTATGACCGAACACATTAACTGGCGGAACTTTCTCTGTATTCTTGGCCACTTTTTGAGGAGGACCAGCAGAACTACGGGCTGGTTTTTCTCCTTATTTTTATTTTTTAAATAAAGGCTTAAATTATCATTATCTTGACTAATATTACCTTCAATACTTTCGTCAACGTCCATTTCTTGTTGGAGTCCGTCCAGCGGTGAATAGTAGTTCTGGCTGTCGTTAGCGCCTCCAGCACTTAATATTTCTTCTGGGATGACTTGTTTGACAGCTTTCTTCTGCTTAATTTCCATATTTGTTTGTCGTACCGGTTCTGCATCTTGAACTTTCTTCGCTCTCTTGTACATATCTGCGAACATTTTCAGTCGTAGTTCCAATTCCTGTATTTTAGCTTGAAGTCGACTCGGTTCTTGTTTGTCTTCGACTACTTGAGTCTTACGGCCGCCATCTGCGGGGTCCTGGGTACTCGTGTGTCTTCGTTTATTGACGCTAGCCGCCAATTTCGTATTGCTATTCTCCCCGGGGCCCCCCAACGGAGGGAAGCCGTCGGGCGTCCCGAGTTTATTTGCTTTTGTCGATTTATTGATTCCGTGGGTCGATGCCTTCGACGGTAAATGCTTTTCCAATAAAATCAAAATTTGATTTTGACTGACTTGTAGAAAAATTAATTTAATTTTGTGAAACTGACTTTTGTGTAAAATTAATTAATTTTTAAAATTAATGACAGGTGCGATTAAAAACACGTCTACACGCAACGAGTGCCAAACGTAGAATTATTAAAAACACGTCTACACGCAACGAGTGCTAGACGTAGAATGGTGGAGTTTTGGTTGCATTTAGCAAAACTATACCTAGTTCTCTTTGTTCAAATTTCGGTTTTTCCTATATTTTAGAATGCGTTATTGTCAAAATTTCTCTCCCTCATAATACAGAGTTCTTGATTTCGTCTATTTATATCTCCCGCAATTTCTTTTTCTATAACCCTGTCATCTTTCCTATCTCATTGCTCCTTTTCTCAATTTAATCATATCCTCAATCCTAATGGTCGTCTACTTGACCTTGTTCTATCAAATGTTCCAGTTAACTGCATATCTGTATCTCAAGCCGTATCTCCGTATGTTCCTCCTGATCGGCATCATCCTCCTTTATCTATAGATCCTATAGTCGCTACTCCAAAATTTAACGTTTTTAAAGCTAACTTTGAAGCTATTAATACCGAATTACTCTGCGAATTACTGGCTAGATTTCTTCAGAGGCCAGAGTGCTTAGTGCCCTACGAGCAAAAGATAAGGCACAGCATGTCTTTTAAACACTCGGCACTATTGAAGCTAGATCTAATTTTAGCAGGCTGCATGCTATTGCTAAGAGATCAAATATGCGCTGAAGACTTATTTCAGTAGTCTGGCAAGTTTTCCTGTGGCTAATAATAAAAAGCCTTTTTGGTCTTATATTAGGTCGCTGAAATCGTCTTCTTCCAGTCCTAGTAGATCCGTTCGAATGGTGCAGAAGTTTCTTCGCCTCAAGAAGTTACTGACTCATTCGCCCAATTTTTTTCTTCGATTTTTTCTTCTGTTGCAGCTGTGCATCCTGTTGTCTTACCTAATCGTCTTCCCTTCCCAATTTCCTATATTTGTACAGATGAATCTGAAGTCGAATCTTTGATCAATGCTCTTGATCCTAATAATATATTAGGCCAGATGGTTTGCTAAACATATTTGTGAAGTCGTTAGCCTCATCGCTAAGTTTTCCTTTATCTCTCCTCTTCAATCTAAGTTTGAGTACTGGCACTTTCCCTAACCCTTCTGCTTATTTGTAAAAGTGGTGATCCTACGTAAGTTTCCAATTTCCTGCTTTCCAAAGTTACTTGAACGACTGGTTCATAATCGACTCTCATACTTATTAGCTCCTATTATTGCTCCAGAGCAGTATGCCTTTCTCAAAGGATACTCCACTACCTCTAATTTAATGCAAGTTGATGTGGTCTTCACAGATTTCTTCAAGGCCTTTGACACTGTGAATCATTTTCTTCTTGTCGTAAGCATGAAGCTCTTGCCATCTCGGATGCTCTTCTATCTTGAATTTCATCTTATCTATCGTGTCGTCCCTGTCGAGTAGATCTCTCTTTCTGTTATTCACAATTGATCTCCCCTTTGACATTAATTCCTCTTGCCTCTTGTATGCTGATGACTTCAAAGTATTTCGAGCGATCAAATCCCATTTAAACTGTTTAGACTTTTTCTCTCAAGGACTCTCCTATCAATTTTAATTATATATTAAATGATACGATTACTTTGCTCTCTGAAGCGTTCAGTCGTAAAGACCTTGGAGTAACTTTTGATCCAGAGCTCAAATTTGATGCACATATTTTAAATGTAATTACTAAGGCGTCTAGAGTTTCCGGGTTTATCCTTACGCATGTACATAAATTTAATAGCATCGCTTGTTCTATCCGCCTATTTGTTTGTCTTGTTCGCCACTTTGCTGGAATACTGTTCTGTTATCTGGTCCCCCCAATATTCCTACCTCTTGTCTTCTTTAGAAACTGTCCAAAGAAAGTTTACGCGTTTTGTTTTCCTTAAGTTTAATTTGCCGTATCAGCCCTAAAGAAGTATTTATCCTTCCTATCTCTTCCATCTCTAATATCCCGGCGAACTTATTTAAACCAATTTTTTTTGAATAAACTCTGCTGCCATCAAGTCCCGTTAAATATTTTGTCTGAGCTGCGTTTTGTAGTAATCGAGCAGGCGCCTAAGCTAACTGCTCGAAAATCGGCATAACACTGATCCAAATTTTAATTGCAAATTTGAAAAATTGTTATTATTCAAATTTATAGTTTTATAAATTATAAAATTTATAAAAAAAATATTTTTTATTATAAATATAACTTTTAAATTTAAATTTTTCTTTACATTTATATTCTTTATGATATTTATCTTTTTATTATTATTTAAATTTTTCTATATTATTATCTTATACTACTTTTATTATTCAAATCTGCAATTAAAATTCGGACATGGCGACACACAAACTCCATTGTGGCGTTTACCGTACGGTGGCTGTTCGAATGAAGTAAGAGATCTGCTTGGGCGGATCGAGGATTCCTGCTTTGGATCGCCACGGGAACACGTCGGGAGAACCGCGCCGGCAAGCGTTATATCAGCTGAACAGTTTAGTGCACTAATCGAAGTAATGTTGAGTGAAGGAAGATAATAGATGACGCGGGTAGTAGATGCAAATGATATACTGGGATCTTCCTATGTGTGAGATAATGAGTGGTGGTCCCTTGAAGTCTATTCAAAAAGTGGTGTGAGGTTGAAGGTGTTGTGAAGAAGAAGAAGGGATAAATCTTTCGGATATAACAGAGTTGTATATGTATAGGTAGTTAATACTAACAGTGGAAACGTGAATAAAAGATTAATTACAACGAGACATTCATTTGTGCAATACTCGAAACATCAACCTGTGAGGTGTGGTGACTCTGAATCGTGGAAAGCAGATTAAGGGAGAAAATCGCCGATTTCTTCGGGGAAGTGGGCGTATTTTCGTTCAAAGTGCATTGAAATCGCATAACTGCGATTGGAGTCATCAATTTTGCTGCAATTGCTGCAACCACTCTCACTTTTCAATAAGCTGACCCGGCAAGTCACAGCATTGGGGAAAACGGAAAATCATTAAATCTCGTACTCAGCAGGCTAGCGAAAAGCGAAAAACTATCTTCGGTTGAAGTAGCGAGTCCGCAAGCATTTAGCACGGCATTTCGAGTTGCTAAGCGGATTTGAAGATACCAGTAATATATGAGCCCGGCCGCTGACTTGGACTTTTAGCCGCGATACGTGTTCACAAGATTGCTGGCTGAACTGTGCATAGCGGAGTGTGGAGCGAGTGTGCATACGTGATAATCTCGTGGCTGATAAAACGAACAAAACATTTTAAAATTTCAATTGTTGCGGTCTTTGCTAGATTGAAGTGGAACTTGTCACTATACCGCGTCGGACCTCCCCAATAGATACAACAGATCGCGAAGCTGGGAGCTCAATATCAAAACGCTAAACCGGAACCAAGAGCGAAAAGATCGTTCTGAAGAATTAGTACACTATCTACAAGGACCCAATTAGACTATGTGACCATGAAATACACGATGGCATGAACTTGGAATTATACTATCAGTAACTGAATGCACAGCTATCGTTTTATTTTTATTCGAAAATAGTCTCATAATAAATAAGTTTAAGTGCTCCTATTACTAGTGAAATTTGTAAATGATAAATACTTTTTGGTACCAATAAGGAAATGCGATTTGGGAATTTCATTATCATATTAATTAATTGTAAAAATTAAGGATTTTTGTTCAAGCACCCGTAACGTACTTAAGAGTTTCAGGCATCACCCACATCGTCAGCGGGCGCCCAGCGAGGATGTTGGTGTGTACACCTGTTTTTTTTTTAATTCGTTTATTAAAAATTTTTACTTTATTAAATTGCATGAATCATTGAATACAATGAAAAGTAAATTTATTCCATCAAAGTCAAAGTCAAAAGCGCTTTATTTAATACTAATCGTTATAAATTTTAAAAGAATATAAAGCAAATTCCAAACAATAACAATCAAAAACTTAATGGCCCAAATGGCTCTCTAAATTTATACGTTATCATTAACTCATTTCATCAAAAAAAACTATAGCAAATTCAATTAATTACGATTATTACATATTTTTAAAATTTAATTGGAAAAAGGAGAAAAAACCAACCAACACTATCCTAAAATTATTTATAATTAAGACACAACAGTGAAATTTTGATCCTACACCTAATATGTTTTAACTTATTTCTAATAAAATACAATCAAAATTTTATCTTATACTAAAAAAATTCTGTAACAATGTTCCTAACCTAAGTGTTTAATCTTATCTCTAACGGAATATAGTAAACATTACATATACCTAACCTATACCTAATTTTTAACACAAATAAACAACAACACTAAATGTAGCAATAATGAGCTGAAACTCAAAAAACGAAATAACGAAAAATACCAGAACTGAAAAATAAACACGAATAATTTAGACATTGTCATTCAGCCACCAATACCTGGATTGCGCCGTCTCAACTCGATCAGCTTCAACGAATCTAGCAAATGAGTATCTTCATTGAAATCGTTGGTCTCGTGAACTCAAATTAGGAGGATATTTTATCTTCTTATCGGTGGCCCGTCGATATATGTTATATATGACTGGGAGGCCGTCAGAATCAAAAACATATCGATTCATGACCAAATACACGAATGCTTCTGGAGGAATGAAGCCAGTAGCGAGGCAAGTCGCTATATACCAGTCTGTAGGGTGGAACGGCTGTGAAATCCAAGGGTTTTCACTCACAGTCACAGATCTTGCGATATGATTCCGAAGAAGCTTCAATATGAAGATATCGACCCTCGTCACTTCAGCAGTTTGATAAATTCTTCTATTCGATATATAATGTTTCCAATCCGTCTCAGGCTTTCTGTACAAACCAGTACATGCACGAAGACATTTCCTTTCGAAAACTCTTAATTTTTCCATAGTACTAGCGCTCTGGTTGTACCAGATCTGACATCCATATGTCAAAACTGGTCTAACCAGTGTCTTGTAACAGATAATATTGACCTTTTGATCAATGTATCTGGAATGAAAGAGTTTTCTAAGGGCCATGACTACTTTTAGTTCCTTACTGAGCATGATTTTCACATGTTCAGTATAGTACAGATACTGATCGAGATAAACACCGAGGTATCGAACACAGGATTTATGTGGAACCCGTTCTAGACTACTCTCACCAGCCATGATGTGGAAATCTTTCCAATTACGTTTCAGGTCTTGACTGACCCCCTGCAGCGTTGTCCGAAACAAGATTGTTTCACACTTCTGCGCATTGATTTTCATTCGCCAATTGTCAGTGTACAGCTGTACATCATTGAACATTTTTTGGAGATTGCTCTGAACTATTGTAGCTTTTCGGTCTGCCGTATAGATGATCAGATCATCAGCAAACGCTACCAATGATCGCTTTGGCGAGACGTTAAAAGCAAAGCCGTTCAATAGCTTGCGAATGAAGATTGAGAAGAGCAGAGGCGCAGTAACTGTTCCCTGCTGTAGACCATTCAAGACCTTGAACTCGCGCATTGTTGTCAGATTTCCATCAGTTACAACAAACGATTTCCCGTATAACATATTACACATCATGGCGACAAGGTGTCTGGGGAACTTGTCCTGAAGGAGTTTAATTTTTAAACTCCATCTAACCACACCGTATCGAAGGCTTTCTCCATATCAATGAGACATGCTCCAACACATTGTCTATCATTTAGTTTCCAACAGATGTCTGAGGTTACTTTCGCTATTGCATGTGTGGTCGAATGCCTGGCACGAAAACCAAATTGGCAATTCGGCATCAACTCATATTCCTCAATGTGGGCGTTTAATGCTCTGTTGAGTATCACTTCAAACACCTTGCTGATGTTAGGCAGCAAGCTGTTGAGTATCACTTCAAACACCTTGCTGATGTTAGGCAGCAAGCTGATCGGGCGATAGCTTTTGGGGCATGAAGATTCTTTTCCTTTCTTCAAGATCGGAAATACCTTAGCTTTTTTCCACTCATTTGGGAAATATGAATTGCTCAACATGTTGTTGAACAATATGCAATAGTTCCTAATAGCAACCTCAGGCAAATGTCGGAGAACTACATTCGGAATACCATCAGTACCACATGATTTCTTGTTGTTTATCTTGCGAAATATGAAACACAAGTCTTCATAGCTGACAAAATAATCAATAAGATTCAAGCTCGGTATGAGGTCAGATGTTAATGTTTCATTGAAATGAAGAATTTATTGGCCGTTCAGGCTTGATTTGAAGTCGGAAATTTCGTTCCCTCTCTCAGGGTTTGGTAGATGAACCAATTCAAAATGTGTTCCAATCAGGGCAAGTTTATCCAATCCTTCACAAATAATCCTGTTTCCATTTCTATCCTGAGTCGTACTATCAGTTTCGATACCAGCCCTATCGAGAAGATTTATCTCATCACTAGTGACTTCAAGATTCGATAGCTTCACTCGAGACTTCTTGCGGAATATGCTATTCACTTTCGTGAACACGCCGTCTGGGTCCTGTGGGCTAATACCCCTCAATTTTTCCGCCCATTGATTGCTGACCTCACTCCTGAAGTATGACCGGATTAAATTCCGGACATTCTTCAGGTGTAATTTCAACAAAGACAATGAGGGATGGTTGTAGTCCAAAAATCGTCGATAAATATTGTTAACGCGTGTGAGAAGGAGGCTTTTCAATCTTTTCAACCTTGTGATGGTTGGTGTTTCATGTCCTTCCATATTGTTTCGATGTTTAATCTTGGGAACTACTTTCTCAATCGTTTCCAACGTCAGCTTCTCTAACTTCGACAAATAGACATCTGTTTCATCGTTAGTTAGATTCCTGTCATTAGGAACCATTGAGCAAGAGTTGCCACCATCAGAAGGGGGACATTGGTTCTGGTACTCCCGATTAAACTTCTTTTGAAACTTTCCCCAGTCTGTTTTTTTGAAATTCAACCGATGATTTTCATGTTGAACTGGAATGAGGAAGAGATCATCCCTGTGATGATTAATTTCCATTACGATTGCGGTATGGTCGCTATCATAAGGAAGTACCTGCAGTTTCCGTTGAGGACTATTAAAGCTGAATTCGAATCTTGCGTCAGCAATGCAAAGGTCCAAATATGAATTTGTCCTAGGGTATGTTGGGAACTCCGACCCATATAGATTGCACCTGTATTCAATTTGGTTCTCTGTTATCCATGATTTCAGGAATACACCTCTTGGATTATTGGTGGCGTTCAGCCATGATGTATGCTTGGCGTTCAGATCACCAGCAAGAATATAATAGCTATGCAGCCTTTTCAATTCGAGTATTTCAAACAAGGAATTGAGTTCCTCCTTGAGCTTGAGAACAGTTCCACCAGTTGCATAGGCAGAGATAACGAATAGGTTATCCCCACCTGGCAGTGAGATTTTGATAACGGACACTTCAAGAGATTCAAAGCTTTTGAATTCGACTTTTTCAATATTTTGGAAACGATAGGGTCTTCGAACCAATATCCCAGTGCCACCTCCCCCATCACCTATTACCCTATCGTTTCATACGAATTCAAAATCCTTGAATGTCATGGAGTGCCATGAATTGAGGTGGGTTTCGGTTAGAAGCAGGATGTCAGGCTTTTGTCTGGCAATGAATTCAAGGAGATAATCACGCCGATGTATAGTAACAATGGAGTTGACGTTGATCGAGATGAGACGAATCCTATCCATGGGAATGTGACTGGATGACAAATTATTTTGAGGCATTTGAAACCCCTAGACGATGAAAAACAAGATTAATTTTTGTATCTTGCTTATCGATACTTTCCGATAGAGAATTTAATTGCTGTAAAATTTTGAGAAGCAGCTCATTATTGCCACTTATATTATTTACACTATTTTCCGCATTTTCTGCTGGTTCTCTAGCGGCTTGTGCAAATGATACTCCGGGCTTGACGAAGTTCGGAGCTAAGACACTGCGGTGTATTTGTGTTTGCTTTGGGACAGATTTTAATCTTGCATCCTGATATCGGGAGCATCCTCGATATGATGCCGGGTGACCAAAAACACCGCAGTTCACACAATATAATTTCTCTTTTGGCTCCGTCTGAGCCAATTTGCACTCACCGGGAGCATGTACGTCTTTGCATTTAACGCATCGGTAATGCATGGCGCAGTTGGCAGCCGAATGCCCAAATCGTTGGCAGCGATAGCACTGGTTGATTTCTCGTTTCTGGAGGCGTTCCCACCTCACCGCTCGAAAATTTAAATATCTGATTTGCTGAAGAGCGCTTGGACTGCTCTTATTTGTTATTTGTACTAAATAAAGTGGTAATTTTTTTTTTTCTACCGTCGACCTTCTTGTCGCGAATGTTTTAACTGAGATAAACTCGATTTGTGGTGCTGTTTCCTTGAGAACCTGAAGAAGATCGACGGTATCTTCTCCGCAGTCCAAGCCCTTCAGCAAGAACGTCTGGTTCTTCACGCTTTTGGGGGTATAAGTGAAGTGCGGAACCTCCCCAGAATTCAAAGCATTTTTCGCTGATTTGAAATCAACCAGTGATTTCGTTCTAATTGATATAGCCGAACCATGTCCTTTCCGCTCTGACCGAAGACATTAATTGGCGGAACTTTCTCGGCATTCTTGGCTACTTTTTGAGGAGGACCAGCAGAACTACGGGCTGGTTTCTTCTCCTTATTTCTATTTTCATTATTTTTATTTTTTAAATAAATTATAAAATTATCATCTTTATTACCTTCGTCTACCTCCATATCCTGTTGGAGTCCATCCAGCGCTGCAAAGTAGTTCTGGCTTTCGTTGGTGCCACCAGCACTTAATACTTCTTCAGTGATTATTGAATTTGCAGCTTTCTTCTGTTTTGCGTGCTTATCTGTTTTTCGTATTGGTTCACTCTCTTGAACTTTTTTTGCCGTCTTGAACATTTCTTCGTACGTTTGAATTCTTGCTTTTAACTCTTCGATTTCACTTCGAAGGCGACACACCTCCTGTCTATCCTCGAGCACTTGTGTTTTACGGCCGCCATCTGCGGTATCCTAGGTGCTCGTGTGTCTCCGCTTGTTGACACTTGCCGCCAATTTCACACCGTCACTCTCCCCGGGGCCCCCCAACGGAGGGAAGCCGTCGGGCTCCTCCATACAGCAGTCCCGAGTTGTCTTTGGTTTGTTGCCTTTTCTTGATTTATTGGTATGGTTGGTCGATGCCTTCGACGATTAATTCTTCCCCAATAAAATCAAAACTTGCTTTTGACTGATTCGTACAAAATTAATTCAATTATTTGAAACTGACTTTTGTGAAAAATTAATTAATTTTTAAAATTAATGACAGGAGCGATTAAAAACACGTCTACACGCAACGAGTGCTAGACGTAGAATTTTATTCCATCCTAATTTCGATAGTGATGTAAAAAAAAAAGAAAAATTAGTAGTTGTGTAAAGATTAAACACAAAAATTTCGTCAGGAAGTAGTAGTTATGAATTGCCATGAATATACATGATTGAATATATTTATGATTCATTTAGGACTTGGAACGGTTGTTTGTATTTGTTTGAAATATTTTTTGCAATAGCTTTGATGAATTCTGTAACTTAATTGAAATGAAACGCGGCTAGTGAAAAGTTGATAATACCTACTCAATGCAGAGACTACAAATATGTCCGCTTGGATGTAAAGAAATTATTTAAGAATTTGAGCTAACTGGAGTTGGTAGCGTTATAAGTCATGGTGGGCTCTTTTGAAAGACGTAGCCCTCATCTCTATATAATGATTTTCCTTTAACCTGTACTGATGTGTTTTATCAAGTTTCACATAAAAATAGAATTTTGTTAAATACCAAACGATAGATAGAATTTCGTAATAAATACGAGTGCATTCTATCGAGTTATCTGTGTGCTTCGGAATTAAGAAGACAAGGATTATAAAGAAAATGTGTGATTAGATAATTACCGTCGGTCTTTCCTTTCGTTTCGAACCTGATCGGGTATGGGACCCGCCACGTTGTCTGGCCCCTCCACTATTATGAGCTAGCTATCGGGTGAGCTCGCCCCTTCTTACAGGTGCTCTTGCAGGGTAGGGTGGCCTTCCGCTCACGTGTCTATTTATGGTATAGAGTTATGCGATTTCCTCACATAACATAAATTTGCAAAGTTCATATTTTTCATTTAAGGGAAAAATTCATGCAAATTAGGTTTGTATGTTTTTCATTTTTAATGGAAAATATGTGGCCATGCTTTCATTGGATCTTGATTCGGCTTGCAAGGGGGCACCGCTTCCACCTGGATGCCCCACTCTTATTTGGGGGCCAAAGGTGTCGTCGGTAACGACGAATTTCTCTTAAGTCCGTCAGTTTTCTGCCGGCCCGGTTTGTCATCAGCGTTAGCAATTTTTGACCCTTAGTAGGTTATCTCGGCCTCGACACCTGTCGATCCGCATTTGATCTTTCAATTCATGAATGCGAAATTCTTTTGATGTGCGTCCAACAACTAGTGCCGCAATTCATCCGCATAGTCGATCAAGTGTGCCTTGTCCGGCATCTCTACTCTCTATCGTACGATATGTGCCACTGGTCTGGACCAAGAATAGATCCTTGGGCAATATGCGATGTAACTTCCATCCTTCGTCGGCCCTGCATCTATCATAAAGCAGGCTTTGGTTCTTCAGGTAGTCCCATGCAAGCCGCATACGATATTTTGGAACTTGAAAACGGTTTCGTGAAGACCCCTTCCCGCGGGCAAGCGTTGAATGTACTGAGCAGTAAGTGAAGACAATTGTGAAAGACGAGCTGCAAAACCTCAGCTGGGACGCCGTCTGGACCTGGAGCCTTCCTTGGTTTCAATGATAGTGGCTTTTCTTTCATCCAATATACTAATCTTTGTCAGAATTGTCTTCTTTATTGATAATTCTCATGATTGAACCCGGCTAGTTGTTTCAATGTACATATTTAAAATTTAAATTTTAATCATTATTTCATTATTCATTTCTTTACTGTCCATTTTCAGGCAACTTTCGAAATCATGCCAAATGATGTTCTTTTCTGCAACCTATGATAAGGAAGTTATGGATTTCGCACAATATATTGTTCCAAATCCTATCATCATAAAGTAATATTAGCAGAGTTGTTCTTTAAATTTACTTATTACTCTACATTGAACAGATTGCGACGGGAGCAAGAATCTCTAGATAACATTAAACAATATTATGTTCGATGTAGTAGCCAAGAAGAAAAATATAAAGCTATTCAAAATATTTATGGTGGCATCACAGTTGGTCAAGCCATCATATTCTGTCATGTAAGTTTACAATGGTTATTTTGAAAGTAATAATTTGTTAAATGAATGGATTTCCTTATAGACAAGAAAAACAGCCACGTGGTTAGCTGGTAAAATGAGCAAAGATGGACACTCAGTAGCGGTTTTATCTGGTGAACTCACTGTGGAACAACGATTGCTCGTACTTGATAGATTTAGAGAGGGACTTGAAAAAGTATTGATTACTACTAACGTGTTATCTAGAGGTATTATATAGAAATTTGTAATTCGGGAGCAACATGCATATTTGTTTTTTTTTTACTAAACAATTAATTGCAGGTATCGATGTTGAACAAGTGACGATTGTCGTAAATTTCGATCTTCCTATGGACGCACATGGACGAGCTGACTGTGAAACTTATTTACACAGGATAGGAAGAACTGGGCGATTTGGTAAGTTGATTTTTGTTTTTATGTCCAAAGGTCTTGGAATTGTATCTGAGAGATTATAGACGATTGCATATATTCTACTTGAACAGATAATAGGCTTCAGTTTACATTTTTCTTAAGCTCGACATAGGAATGTGTAATAAACATAAGCAGTCAAGCAGCCCCGTGGTGATCAGGAGTGGCTGCTCCTGAAGAGATAAGGTGGTCACCCCGTCGAAACTGCTTAGTTTGTTGTTTTACTAGTGTAAAGTAAACTGCATCCGTCAAGTTTCCATCCTTTAGGCAGAGATGAGTAGTTCACTTCAGCCACTTTAACATCTTTAGGTTTGACATTCCGCTTGTAATGCAACGACCTTCTTCGGTGAAAGTAACGGTTGCTTTTTGTGTAATGTTTGCGTTTGTCTCAAGCCTCCGCGTCCGCGAACTTTATCGAGGCATAAAAATATTGAATTACTGTAGAGTAGGTTAATTGACACCTAATAGAACTTTTCTAAAGACAATAAAAATTGATCGGTGCGTCTTGTAGAGTAGAGTACGGGTGATAAGTATTTTGTAGTGTAGCTTCGTGGCTCGACAAGAACCCGCCTCATATGATCCCGCAAATGCTAGTCGTCAAGCACGCGTACGCGGTCGTTAAGCGAAGCTAGTTAGCTGAGCTCGGTGTTGTTTATAGCTCGCTGACACTTATGCCAGACCATCGGCACCCGTGTCATACAAATTACAAATGTTCTTATTGAAGGCCCTACCTTGGAGCTAAAAATTACATGAAATTATCGGGAACGAGTATCCAAAGAAAAACGATGATTTTCTTTTTTGCAATTTCATCCCCCACCAGTAAATTTGAAAGTGAATTGGCTTTTGCCAATTTTGATGCGTAGAAGATCTCATACTCACTAAATTGGTTTGCCTGTTCATATAGTTCTTCTGCTACCTTGATTTGGGGTTTTCTTCGTCAACCCCTCTCTACACATTACTTGTAATTTGAATTTGACACGAAAGTCGAACAGACACATATTACTGGTTTTTCTTGAAAAAACAAACAAAATACACGGTGCTCTCGATAGAGCTCATGATGAAATTAGAGCAAAATCTGAAATGTCTTCCTTATTCTATCAATAAATCGCAAACATTGCATCGAGTAATGCTTCAAAGAGAAAAAATTTCATACTCAGCTTGATAATTTCTATCAACTCAATTTACTAATTCAAAATGCATGACTTTAATCGACTACTGCATGTAGATTTTTACATACTCATAGAAATATGGGATAGATATTTATATCGCAAGTGGACGGAGAATCATAAAATTACAACGAGGATCGACCCGTTTCCATAAAATATCCAAAGATCTGCCTAATTTGAGGTTCTAAAAAATTCATTTTTTTTTTATTTTGGATCAATCCTAGAGAAATTGTGCAATCATATTTTTTTGTTTTCGCTGTAACATAATTTATCCTATTTTTTAGGTAAGAACGGTATCGCTATCAATCTCGTCGAGTCAGATAAAGCTATGAGTATTTGCAAGACTATCGAAAAACACTTTAAAAAGAAAATTGAATTGCTTGATGCCGAGAACTCAGACGAAATCGAAAAAATCGGAGGCGACTAGAATGTGGATAAGGACCTTAACTTTATTTCCTTCAAAGCATTCGACTATAATATTGTGATTACCACAGGCATTACAGGCTTTTCATTAGCTTACAACCACATGTTTTTAGTTACATAAAATGAATAAAAGGAGAGCTCTTTGATTTTATATTGCAATATAATTTGTTTTATTTTACATAGTATACTTAACATTTCTACAATATTACGGTGTTACTGTGAACGTTAATTTGTGTTAGGCAGCTGGCAAGCCCGAACTGCTACCAATTGTAGCAGCACAAATATCGGAGAGAATACTTCACTATATTCTAAGCCCGTTTGACCGGACAGTTTTAAACATAGTAAATACTTAAAAATAGCGGTGAGAACTAAAAAATATGTACTCCATAGAAAACGATGCAATGACTTTCGTTTATTATCATTTGAAATATACATTCGAATTCCGACAATCACACAGAAGTATGCATTACAAACATCGCCACAAAACAGCGGGGTAAATGTTCCGAACCAATCAATACTTGCATCGGCCAAGTCACCGGATAGTTTCAATGCTAAAATAATGCTAAATACTAAAATTGCGACGAGGTTTGTCAGAATTTCAAATTCAGTCAATCCTAACCAACGTACTAGTTCGGATAGTTTGAACATTGTTGGGCTTTAGACTTTAACGTTTTTACTTTGACGAAATACTCGAACATGAAGACATGAGTTTAACCTTTGGTGGATTGTGTAGTCATCTTCATCATTGAGAGGGTGCAAATCGTCTGAAAAAATATATCAATGGAAGTTTTATTCAGATATGAAAATATACAATAAATATAAATTATTTTATGGCACAGTTAATATAAAATTTGAATTGGGATTCTATATTATCTGGCTCAAAAAAATATTTCACACAATTGCTAAAACAAAATGAAGTGGTGGCGAATTTCAAAACATAAGTCGGTCCTCATTTGTGAAAATAAAAACAATGATGTTAGAAGCAAGCAATGAGCTATTGATGGAAGTGAAGCTGGCAGTAAAATGCGTGGCGAAAGAACGAGCTGGACAAATAGCTCAAGAATCAGGCACGTAAACAGTGTTTGAATAGGAACGGCAAAATGAAGAGGGGAAAACTGAAAACCCAGGTCAAGTAGCGAGAAAAATTATTAGAAATAAAAAAGAAACGAAATCAAAAATTCAGAGACCCAGACTGGACCACCATAAAAGAAACAGCAAGCGCGCTAATAACATAAATGTGGATTGGACAAAGGAGATGATATTGCCGCCGTCTTTGAAGACTTAAAACTGTGTTTGAAAAACAAAATCCAACTACATAAGTATCTTTGGTATAGAATACGAGGTAAAGCACATTAAATCAGCAGAGAGGACCAAGACATTGCTGGTTGTGCATACGACGCAAACTTGTTAAGGGAGAGTCGAAGAAGGTATTAGTACGAGCATACACGCAATTGAAACGAGGATTTATTAGGGCGAGCAGTGTCGAATGTACTAATTTGCTTGTATAAATTTTGAGGTAAATGACTAAAATGAAGCTTGAACAAAAGACATTCGTAAAGGAAAGGTCGTTTGGATTCGAGGGTAGGAAGGTTCAAAGTATGTAGACGGTCGCCATAAGGGGACTAGGAAAGGTTGAATTTGAAAAATAGAGACGGTGTGAATCTGCGTGGAACCGATTCAAGAACATCGATCTGCTTCCTGTGATGACTCCCTAATTTGGAAGCAGTATTCCAAATTACTAGGGACCAATAAGATGTTGGAATGACGAAGCGGATCGTAAAGTAAATTCTCTTAAACAGGAGGCTTTCTTGATGATTATAGCAATGTGGAGGTCAAACTTCAGTTTACAATCGAAAAGCACACCAAGATCCTTGAAGGAAGCTACGGCGCTCAAAGTAGGGATGGCGGTTTTTGGTAAAAAAACGGTTCTTCGGGTTTCCAGTTTTTTTTATTTTCGGTTTAACCGGTCAGTTTTTTACAGCCAAAAACCGGTTTTTGGAAGAACTGGTTTTTTTCTTAGTAAATCTTTTTAGTTGAAAAAACTCGAATCAAAATTAAATGTATATTTTTATGCCCATTGGTTAACTTTAGGTATAAATGATTTTTCGATTTTTTACTTACTACTTATTTAAATCAAAAAGAACTGAGGGATATTTCATCTTTGTGTTAAAAATAAGAGACTAACGTTTTGAAATCCAAGCCGACAGCTTACTATTAAGCTATCATTCATTTGCAGTATAAGGATGAAATATCCTTAAGTTCAGTCCCTAAACATTTTGCGTTTATTGTGTGTCATGTGCTAACTTCATTTCGCACTCCGAATGAAGTCCTCTGCATTGTAACGAAACAAACAACTAATACCAAAAACCAATCAAACGTAGAAATTTGCTTTGCTCTGGTGACAACGTTCATTAATCCTGCCTAGGTAGGGATAGCGAAGAACTTGTTTTCCGGTTTTTTTATCTGGTTTTTAAAATTGAAAGAAAAAGCCTGGAAAAAACCCGGTTTTTCGAACCAAAAAAACAAATTTTCGGTTAAACCGGTGCGATTTTTCCCATCCCTAGCTCAAAGGGATATCAACAAGGCTTTACGTGGAGAGAAGAGGACATTTTTTTACAGGAGAATGTCATCTGAACTGAACTAAGTTCCACAAATAAGAGAGATGATCCAGCAAATCAAAGGCTTTAGAAAAATCCGTGAAGATAACATCAATTTGTTGTTGCTGGTCGAGGGCTGGAGCAATATGATGGGTAACACAAAGTAAGTTTGCGAGGGTAGATCTGTCTCTGACAAAACCACACTGTTGAGCTGCTAAAGACGGAAGAATAAATGGGTACAGTGCATCAAGAACTATCTTTTCAGTGATTTTACCAAAACAAGGAAGAAGAGAAACAGTATGCTAGTTGATGTCCCCAGATTTGAAGTTAGGAAGAATGTGGGCAATTTTCCATTGGGAGAGAAAATCCCAGAGGATAAACTCAAATTAAAAAAAAAAATGGACGACGAACACAAAGCGAAGAATATAAAAATTTTACGAGAAACTTTGGAATACCATCGGGGTTCCCGCCGGTACTGTTGTCAAGATTATTCAAGAGCAGTTCAATCTGCTGTTATGTAGTAGCCGAATCGTTATATCAAAGACACAAATAAACAAGAAAAACCTTTAAGCCAGTTAGACTCAAGTCCAAATAAAACCATAAATAATAAACATTGTAACATTAATATTATCAATAACATTATTACCGCCATAAATATTGTACGTACATATTTTAAAAATTCATACTATTAATATGCACTGAAACTATCAAAAACCTCATAGAAAAATAGATACCAAACAATTACAATTAAAAAATTCATTATACTTATTGGTACTAAGAAAAACCGCATAGAAAGATAGATACAAAACAATTACAACTAGCAAACTAATTATATTTATAGGCACTATCAAAAACCTCATAGAAAAATAAATACAAATAACAACAAACAAATGCAATGTATAAACTAATTATATTGATAATATTAGTGGACTATTGTTGCAATTCTACGGAAGAGGAAAATTGGATTGAAGAAAACGCAAGTTCAGCATTTCACCTGACTTGAATTATTGAACTCTGTTCAATAAAAACAAAAATTGGATTGAAGCAAATTCAAGCTCGTTTAAAGAAAATTGATTGGAGCAAATAAACGGTAAGCAGAAATGAAGTGTGGAATTCTGATTGATCGGTGAAAAGATCAATACCCTTGATCGGCAGCGTCACCACTTTATGTGTTTAAAATTCCAAGGCGGGGAGCAATCACCCTCTTTGATTTCTTAGCAATCGAAGACGAAAGTTGGCTCATCGGCTTTAGCTTGGTCACAAGCAATATCAAATAAATTGGGTCCCTTGGCTTACGCCTGGCCCATCTGCTTTATGTTGCTGCAAAGTCATCGTCGCATCGGCTCCTCGGCTTACGCCTGGCCGAATTCCAGTAATTTCAAACATCGCCTAGCTGCCAAATTGGGTCCCTTAGCTTACGCCTTGCCCATTTGTTGTGTGTTGCTGCAAAGTCATCGTCGCATCGGCTCCTTGGCTTACGCCTCGCCGAATTCCAGTAATTCTCAAAAATCGCCTAGCCGCCGAATTGGGTCCCTTGGCTTACGCCTGGCCCATCTGCTGTGTGTAGCTACAAAGTCATCAACCCCTCGGCTTACGCCTGGCCGGTCTTCATCGGCCGCCGTCCACCGCCGGCCCCACTATCGAACAGGACTCCTTGGCTTACACCTGGTCCTGGGTATCCTTTCTTTACATCGGCTCCTCGGCATTCCCCAGGCTCCGATTCTTCTAGTTAACCACTCTGTTTATTCGCAGGCTCCTGTCACCTCGAGAGGAACCAAAGAGCGTTCTGAGGCTCCCTACGCTACCCCGCCCCGCCGAGCTACAGTTCCGCAGACAACTATCAGGCCCCTCTTAGACGTCATTCTCGCGGCGGAACCTTTATCAGCCCCCCGGCCCATCACTTTGGAAGAATATAAGGCTCGGCTGCAGCGGAAACAACAGCCCACAACTGGACAGAAGCGAGAAACCACCGAACCCCCTATAAGCCACGCAAAGGAGGTCAGCAGGCAAAGTTGCGGCACCAACTGGGGGAGCTGCTGCGTCTTGTACAGGTCAGCGTTACACCGGAGGAGAAAGCCCGTTTCCGCAACCAAGCGCAGGCCCTCCAGAAACAGCGTCGCAAGAAGCAACGCCAACGCCGCCCAGACCGGAACCAGTTAGGGGACCCTACAGCATCGAGGACCCAGTCACGGGATTAGTGAATTTTGAATACCTTAACTTTGTAGTTACATTTATAATTTTGAATGTATAAATTATAACGTTTTAAGAAAAAATTCAAACCCAGCTCTTTTCCTTTTCTCCATATTGAGACGAATTTTTTCAGGTGTTTCTAAGGTAAGGTGCTATTGCCAGCCACATGAATCAAGAGTGGTTGGAACCATTATTTATAAAATAACACTGCAAGGGATTTGTACGAAAAAAGTAGGGGAAAAACAGTAAGAAGATTGGTTGAAGGAAGGGGATGGTAGTAGAGTACTGCTTCCGAGATGGGAAATAACGAAGGAAAACATTTCAACTACCAGTTGCAATTCTATAAAATTTAAACGGCTATATCTCACTTGATCATGATTCGATTTACATTAAGTTTTGTAGACACAATGAGCTGATCTTAGTGTACATAATTACGAATTGTTAAGAAGTTTAAGGTCACCGTTTCGGTTTTATGGGGGAGCAACTAAAAGTCCCAAAACATATTATTACTAACAAATTTGAATAAATTTTGATTTTTGAAGAAGTTGTTGCCCTTGTATCTACCTCCGTGATTTTCTTCAGATTTTTAAGGCCTAAAGGTGTTCTGTCGCGAGGGGGCACGTACATTTTTCCTACTTTTTCCCTCCGCCTAGACCCCCTGATGTTCAAGTTGACTTTTTTGCAGATTCTTACAGTCCTAATCAAGACCTTTCATTTGCTACCCTAATCGACTATCTTTGATAAAATTTTATTTAAAGTCACTACAGTATAAGCGGAGACTCCCCTTAAAAACTTTTCAAATTTTCGGTAAGGCCTAAACTTTCGAAAGACCACCACTTATGATCTTCTTACACAGTTTGAGCCTTGTAGCTTCTATAGTGTCTGAGAAAACTTGCTGTGACGCATGGACAGGACGTGAAACTAGTAGGTCTTTGTAAAATTCATTTTACAAAACCCTGAAAAAGATGTCAAATGAAAACAAAGGTAAAGCAAACTACTAAAGCAAGGACTCCGCGGGTACAAAAGAAAGGGGTACCTAAGACACCTACCTCAGGGTATTTTAGCTAAAGAGGCTCAGAAAAGAGCTACAAAACTGAGAAAAACCTTAGAAAAAAGAATTCTCAAACTTTTCTACAAGTTGATGAAAGCACAAAATTAATCCAACATTATCTTAGATTGGGGCACATCCACACAAATTCAATTACTCCCTAAATTTAAAATTGTATTTCACCTCTTTCATTACCGGTTCTCGTTATTCTGGCGCCTAAATATACGAATTCACCCATATTTTCGATACTGTATTTGCCAAGTTTGATATTTTGGGTTTTTGAGGTATTTTTCCTCGACTGCGCCATGAACTTTGTTTTATTCTCATTGATTTCTTGCCCCACTAGTTTTACTTCACTGTCGAGTTTCAGGAAAAGTTCTTTGGCGGTTGATAACGACCGTGGCAAAATGTTGATGTCGTCCGCATACTCTACCACTTGGCTCGACTTGTATAATAACATACCTCTTATATCGACAGTTAGTTTTCTTATGACATATTCCAGAGCCAAATTAAATAGCAATAGGGCTAGCCCATATCCGTGCTTTAGTCCGTTATTTATGTCAAAGGCATCGGTGAGTTGGTTATTGATGCGGACGTGGCAGGTTGTCTTTGTAAGGCGGACTTATTTGGCTGGGACACCATAGCAAAGTATTATTTCGTATAGTACGTCACGATCAATATTGTCGTATGCTTGCTTAAAGTCAACGGAAATTTATGTTGAACTCGCAGCATTCCTCAAGTACCTTCTTCGTCTTCGTAGCCTCTCAAGGCCCTTCGCTTCTTGGAAATAGCGCCTCCAACTGTCTCGGTCCATTGGCCGCGTCCTCAAATTTCGAAACCCGAGCAGCGATGAACTGGAACAAACTTCATCCAGAGTTGGTGGGGCCAATGGAAGCTCTCCGGGAATATCTATAGGCTCCGGTGTACTGGAGCTGTGTGGAATGTGATGCCCATCTTTACTTAATCCTGTTTTCATCAGCGATGATATTGACGATATCACCACGGCAGAGCGAGGTCTTGGGCTGATAACCTCGTTTCAGGCTTTTCACTGCTTTGTATACTTGTCTTGTGTTGTTGCTCGCTGAGCTTACATCGATGGTCGCCATAGTATTTGCTTTTCTTAATTCTAGTCAGATGAGGTATCAAATGAAAGGCCTTGGTTAGCACTTTAGAATCGGATTTTGTGCATCAGGGGGTACTGGGGGAGGCAAAATGTACGAAAAATTTCATGAAAATCAAATCATAATCAAGTGAGATATAAACTTTTTTAATTGTATGGAATTATATCAACAATAACACGTGTTGATGGCTTTTACATATTTAAAATTGACCTAGGCACTACTATCTTCTTTGGATTTGATGAAAATTTAAGGTATAGTATTTAATTGAATATGAATTGTGTAAGTTGAAACAAAGTAGTGGCTGCTACGTGCTTATGAAAGATACCCTCTCATTTTGGATATATGTATAATATTTGAACGATTTCTTATTTTTTGGATATATATATTTGAACGATTTCTTATACAAGTATTGGATGGATAATTCATCTGTTCATGTCATTAGAAAATTTGTCTCGAACTCTAGGATGGTTACAAAGCCTTTCTGGGAGGAGCACTCTCCTGCCTAATCGACTAGTTTTTTGTAAAAAATAGATAAACAATCAATATACAGAGGCCACTACAAAAGTTTTTATAGTAGAGATGTTCTAGTACGTTTTCGTCAAATCTGGCATTTCTAGCGGAAAGATTGACATTTTTTAACATAAACATACTTAGAACTTATTATGTGTAGCTAAATAATTGAGTTGCTTTAATAATTTGTCTGAAAAATTATTAGAGAATAAAAATCATAGAAGAAGGTGGTTTCGACGTGTGTACTAATTCTTCTCAGCCCATTACTCTTATTAGATACCCACCGGTGATGGCAACCACCATGCTTAGAGGTGAGAGAATTATTTTTAATTTTCTTACTTATGCGAACTCAATATGTTTTTGTAACTACGAATGATGTTCAGGTTAATTTTCTCCTGTACTTGTCTTTACTAAACTTTTTTTTCATTGATCATAGATAGATATAGATAATTTCATGCAATCGGAGCTATCCGAAATCGAGATGATACCTGCACGATGCAATAAAAGCAGATCTACATTAAGTTGATGTAAAAAGGGTGAAATGATCAATTTAAAACAAAAGTTTAGCCCAGACAAGTACTCAGAACGTTTGGATGTACAAGCGCAATTTGTGTTGTTTACAGTGAGTTGAAAAATTCAATTTGGCCAAAAAATGTAATTAACTCGTGCAAATTTTCGTGCGATGAGTTTCTAAGATATTCTAGTTGGATTATCTAAACAACAGTGTTTCACTCGGCTTCATTGGGCCTTTAGCGATGAAGCATCATCCCTTCAGACAATTTATTACTGCTTTTAGGAATTCAAACGAGGACGTCGTTCACTCAAGGACGAATTTCGTGAAGGTCGCCAAAAAAATGCCGCCAGAAACCATCGAGGCCGTGCGTGAATTTATTATGCAAAGTGGTCAGGTGACATACCGTGAGATAGAGGGATTCTCCTTCGACCATATTTTTGATATTGCATGAACACTTGGCCATAAAAAAAAAGGTTTTTTCGCGATGGATCCCGATTAATTTGACATCGCTCGAAAAAGGCTCGTGTCAATTGGTGCAAAGAAATAATCAGAAAATACCATCGCGGTGCATCAAATGGCGTGAATAAGATCATCACAGGTGGCGAATCATGGACCTATCCCTATAAGTTGGAAACAAAACAGCAATCGACTGTGTGGGTGTTTCAAGACGAGCCTAATCCAATAATAGTAGTTCCCGCACGAAGCACTATGAAGCATTTGGCTACTGTTTTGTTTCAGAAACGTAGCACGGCCAATTTGTGTGGTACACGACCATTTGTTTTCCGGAAGTCTTGTTCTTCATCGCCGTCTATGGCGTGACAGACCAAGCCTCCAGGATTAATATAAAGGTAGTCCGTCAAATAATTCATACAACTCATCGTTGTAACGTAGTCTTCGCTTTGTTCCTTATTTCACTGGGCCGTAGATTTTTCCGGGGCTCTTTCCATTCAAATATGGTCACTGCCTTTTCGGATTCGGTCGTCAGGGGCCATATTTTATTTCCATATAGCAGCACAGGTTTGAGTAGTGATTTGTAAATACGAAGCTTATTTTGCATGTGCACAACTCTGGACCTTAGAATGGGAAGTATGGAACAATATGCTTTATTTGCGGCATTTCGTCCTTTTCGGGGCCTCTTCTTTTGAAATTGGCTCCAAGATACACAAAGTTATCCACACTTTCATGATTATAGTCTCCCACGGTCAAGTATTGTCACACTAGAGTGTTCTTCCTCGTTTGAGTCATGAATTCAGTTTTCGCTTCATTAACTTCTAGGCCAATTCGGTTTGCTTCAGATTCTAAGCTCAGAAATGCTCTTCAGGCATCTGAGATTGACTGTGTCATAATGCTGACGCCATCAGCATACACTAACTATTGTGTGTACTAGAGGTTTCAGCTGTGTTCCAGCGCAATATTAAAGAGCATTGGGGCAAGTCCATCCCCTTGTTTTAGGCCTGACTCCATTTTGAAACTGTTCGTTAGTTCGCTGTTTACTTTGACCTAGGACTCTGTGTTTAGCGTCGTGACTTTGATCGTGCAGACTAATTTTGTCGGGACGCCAGTTTCAAGCATGGTTTTTTACAGGGTATTTCTGTCCACCCAATCGTATGCTTGTTTAAAATCTATAAGGAGTTGGTCCGAGTAGTGTAGTGGTTAGAGCACTCATACCGTAAGCTAAAGGTCCCTGGTTCGACTCTTGTTGGCGGCAACGAGATTTGGTTCGAGTGATTCTTCAGACGGAATATAAGCCCGTTCAGTTATGTTACGTGCTGGTTTAAAAATCAGAGCATATCGCAGGAGGTTAACGGACACACAGCCAAAGCGTGACACTGACCATATCACCTTGTGGAGTGCCGACACATTCGACCATGATAGTGAAATCTCTAAGCGAAGGCCCGAAAGGGACTGTAGTACTATAACAACAACAAAGAGTTGGTGCACGGCGATGTTATATTCCCAGCATATTTCGAGCACCTGCTTAACTGAGGATATTTGCTTCTTTGCCAATCATTAAATTTTTCACCGGGGTCAACCTGATAGGTGTGCTATTACATTTTCTCTCCACAATTATTGGAAAGATTTCATTTTCCGAGTCTAAATTGTATATATTCTTCTTTCTCAGAATTTTTAGATCTGTGCTGTGCTGTGGCCTTTTTGTTTATGCCTTGCACTATGAGTATCTTTGAAGTCTTTCATTTTACCTATACTGGGAACACACTGGTAACCTCCGTTGATTCTCCTTCTTTTTTTTCGTTTTTATTCATCTCAGATCATTTTGTTTTTCGTAGGTCAGGTGGACGACCATCTTCATTTTCCTATTCCATGATATAACATGTGGTTTCTGACTAGAAATTTACCGTTTATCTTGTCAAACCAAATCAGAAAGATTTACGAGACTGCTAACCTGCAATGATGAATTTAGCAAAAATTGATATATGAGAAGAGCCTTTGAGACCTTGAACTCGACACTTCTCCGAAGCAAAAGCTGTCTTCAGATTTTAATGCGCACTATTGTAAAACACACGACCACAATTTATTCAATGGCGAAAAAACACCTTAATGAAGATCACTATCGTTCTAAATGGATGTGTTCTCGAAGACATCTAGTAAAGGAAGCCTTTTAACTGAGTACCTATTAAATCCGGGTGGGGCTATTTGCCATAATGGACAATTTATCAGAGAAATTACTATTCAAGGCGCAAGCACGCTAACCAATACACAGCCGATTTAATTAGTTCCCAAAACATGTTGAGTTTTAGACAAGGAGGAACAACGATATACTGTAAATTATTTCCGTGGTCGTGGTGATTAGCATACATGGTTATCAATCGCATTTGCTAGGATATCATTCTTAGCATGTACTTTTTGGGTAATTCATCAAAAAATAAGGTGTTTTATTAAATGCCTCCATTCCCTACCACTTTCTCCATTACTCTTTCATCGCCGCACAACGCTTGTGTGATCTGCACTTCACACGTCGTCGATTTCTACCTGTGCCTCCCAGACAATGTTAAAACGTCAGTATAACGGGGCGCTGTGAAGTACTCCTTTCTTGCTAGTCTAGTTCAATTCGTGAACAGTTCACAGAGATTAAAAAAAAATGAGTAAGAAATAAACTCTTAGTTTATAAAAACTAGCTGTCCTTAAGTATCTCGAAAATAGAGTCTAAATGCTCTAAGATGCTGCATTTTCAATCCTTCGGACTTATCATTAATTTGAATCTTAAATGTTCCTTAAGTCTTTTCTTAAAAAAACCAATAATGAGTTCGCTTTTTTCACTTTTTCTGGAAGGTTGTTAAATATACGCAGAACATCGTTCGTTGCATCGTTCTTTAGCCGATAAGTTCTGGCGTAAGGTATTACAAAATTGTTCGCATTTTTTGAATTATATGGATTTATTTTTGATACTTTTATTAAGGGGTTTTGTTCCGATTCACTGGATTTTAGATATTTGAAGCTTTCTCCATAGTAATGATTTGACTGAAGGTGAGTGCATTTGTCCCTTGATACACTAGTCTTGTTGGAGTGAGAATTGGAAGGTTTAGAATATTTTTATAGGCTTTATTTAGTACCCTGGGTATAATTTTAAGGTTTTGCTTTGACGATTGACCCCAAATGACCACCGCATAATGTAGCTTTGTCAGTACAAATGCATTCAGTACAAGTTTCTTTATATGCATTGGAATATCTACATATCTTCTCAACATTCCTATCATTGGTACTATTTGTCTCTTCAAATTATTTATGTGTGGCAATCAGGTCAACGATAGGTCTATGGTAAGACCGATATATTTAATTTCTAGCACTCTTTGCAATTTTCTGCCGCTAATTTTTAGGTCAACTTTTATGTCTTCCTTATTCTTTTGTTTAAAATAATGTATTTTGTCTTTTTAGTATTCAATGCTAGCTTGTTTTCGATAAGAAGAAATGGATTGAAAGCTGCAGGCAAATTTGTAAACTGGGCTACTTTATGTGTGCATGAAGCAAACCCATTACACTAAAATTGTCAAAATGAGTTTGTCCACGGGCATCGGCTGAATTGGAAAAAAGAACGTGCGATAGCCCTATGAGAACCTCGACTATACAAATTGGATGAATTTGCACCTTTGATAATACATTGCACTCAAATTATACAGCATTCATTGAATAATGGTTTAAATTACATATAACTAAGTCGTAATGAAGACAGTTAGAAACCTAGCAACATTCGGAATTCTACAAATCAAGATTAAAATCTTATATTTCACAATATACGAAACACTTAATCTTACCTATCAGTTCAATTGTAGACGTATTCGCCTCGTAGCCCAGCGCTCCGTTCGAGTTTGTGACTAGACTTAAAGCTAGATTGATCGCACGATTAATAGCATTTCCTATTGCATGCAAAAACACCTCGCCTTCTTCACCATTTAATATTCCTTCACATTGTTTGACTTGTGCCTGTAAAAAATAACTTGTAATAAATAACCTTTCATCAGGTGCAAAAGCTACATTACCTTAAAGTCTGATTTTCCTGTAACGTAAATATCATTTTTACGTTGAAAAGGCTTTAGAGGAACTCGTTTTTTAACGTTCTGTTTATCAGCACGGAAGGAACGATTATTTTTTCCACTATTTCTACTTGAATCCTTTTTGTCCGACACCGTCCGTGCAGTTTGTTTCTGGCTTTCGTCTCCCATGTTTCACATTCTCAAGCACGTCAAACAAATGTCAGAAGTTGTCAAATTATATGCAATAGCTTTGAAAAGATCGTTGGATGCGAGTTGAACAGGGTTATATATTTGTTTCATCATTTAAATATAAATAAATATCCATTTTAACAGTTTGAATTTAATTTGAAATGCTATTATTTCAAAATTTTCTACTACCATGACCAGAGTTGAAAAACTGACTCCCTAGGGAATTATATCGAAAGCAATATAATTTTCTAGCATGATGGATATGAAAAATTTATTCAAGATAAAAATAACTGCTAGTCAAAACGTAATCACTTAGAATTGAAATCAGCTTCAAGCAATATGTACAGGTAATTAAGAATAGGCGATCCAAATGATGGTTTAGATTCAGCAGTTTTGTTATTCCCACTTACGAAATAAACATATTGTAATAAGTGGTCTTGTATTAATTCTTGAATTCTCACTACTACATTAAGCTTGCATTCAGTTTATATTTGTATCGATATTGACTACTAAGTATTTAGCATGTAACTCACTTACAATCAGAAGTTCAATAAAGTAAGATGTGTTAAAGACGAGCTCTCGGTGCTCTGATTCCCAAAGTAAGAAAAGAATAAAACATGGTGTCAGGTGTGTAAGGTGTAAAAATAAGAAGTGAACGGAACAAAGTAAAGTGAAAATTTAGTGGTATATACACACATATATATATATATATATATATATATATATATATATATATATATATATAATTTTGTTCAACTATGGAAAAATTATGTGCTTGCATGCGGTATTGATAGCAAACCAGAAGAAATTAAGAGAGCAATTCTTCTTACTGCTGTTGGTACCGACGTTTTTCAAATATATAACAATCTTCCATTTTCGCGAGTAGATCAATCTACGGCAGACAAAGTGCTTAAGACAATAGAACAACATTTAATACCATGAGTAAACAAGCACTATGAACTGGTTGTTTTCAATATGGCGACGCAAGCCGAAAATGAGTCCTACGATGAATATTTTGCAAGACTTAGGGAACTTAATAAAAATACTCAATATGGATCTCTATCCGATGATATTTTGTTAGATAGATAATTTGTTCTATCAAAGATCTTAACATACGTGAACGTCTTTGGTTAGATACAGATATAACATTGTCAAAAGCTATTGACATATGTAGAGCAAAAGAAACAACCTTAAAAAAAAATAAACGGTCTTTGCAATAATAGTGAAAATGAGCTAGTTAACAAAGTCCACAGCAAATCTCACAGCAAATCTCACAGAAAAACTGTCCAGCTCGAAAAGCAACTTTTACACAATATAACCAATAAGGCCATTTTGCAGTAGTATATATGTTCTCAACTACCATACAGAAAAATCATCCAACAGACAAAGATCGGAAATACATTAAAAACATTCAGAACGGAACACAACCGTACATGCAAACTAGCACATCTAAGGGCGTAAGTGCACACGACATTATTTTAACAGTACAAGATTCAAGCAGAGCCTTAACAGTGGATTTACATTTCAAGTGGAATTCCAACAAACAGAGAACCATCTGTAGCGTTTCCCACATGACAGATAGTTATTGTGTTCACCGCCAGGCATTCGAGTTAAGATAGCAGTTGAGAGATCAGAGACACACCCAAAGCATCGAAGCGTCACAACTGCGAAGCAAAGATTTTCCTGTGTATATATTTATTGTGTATATATTTATTGTGTGTTATGTAGTGCAAATGAACGTTTTTACAAAAACTATTGCCTTTGCATTACATTGGTGACCACCCGACGTTATGTCTGCTAAAGGAAAACCTGCACGTGATACAACTAAAAAGCCAGAGGCAGAAAATAGAAAAACCACTAAAGCCAAAACTGTTACTGGAACCGAGGCCACCACAGGAGTCGCAACCGACACCAGAATCATACAGGAGCCACCAGTTAGCCACAACGATATCGCAAATGTTCGCGTACTATCATTTTGGAAAACTCGACCAACGCTGTGGTTCGCCCGCGTTGAGACGCCATTGCGAGGGTGCAGAATAAGCTCAGACACCTCCATGTTTGCCAAGATCGTCAGCGAACTTGATTGTGCCTGCTTGGACACTATAGCGGACATCGTGGGGAACCGCCAGAAACGGGCAAATATGAAGCGCTGAAAACAAGATTGATTAAGGTTTACGCGCCGTCCGAAGGGGCTCAAGTTGGAACTCTTCTCACCGGCATGGAATTAGGTGACAGCAAGCCGTCACAATTGCTATGGTGCATGAGTTTAGCTGCAAAAAGAAAGGTAAGTGAGTCATTTTTGAAATCACTTTGGCTACAATGGCTGCCCGCGGATGTACAATCGATTCTCGCCATCGCAGAAACAACGGATCTCATCTGCCTCGCAGAAATGGCGGACAAAATTCTAGATGTCAAAAGGCCTAATGAAATTTTTGAAGTCTCAGATTGCCAAATATCAAAAGGAATTTCGACAAATACTGCAGATTTAGTTACACAGATTGCAGAATTAAAAGCATCAATCCAACAATTACGAATATCACCTGCTCGACGCTTCACATCACCATGACACTTCAGAAGTCGAAGCCATTCTCGCAATCGAGAAAACGAAAGAAAAATCTGTTTTTATCATCAACAATTCAGAAAAGCCGCTCATTATTGTACCAAACCATGTAACTTTCAGGCCCCATCGATGTCGGAAAACGCCTAGGAGCCCTGCGTATTGAGACGGCTCGGAGTCGCTCCGTAACAAACCGTCTTTTTGTCACTGACCAACTAACACAACTTAAGTTTCTAATCGACACAGGTGCAAACGTGTCAGTCATACCTCAACTTTTATCGCTTAAAAACAACACAAAAACAGAATTTAAACTTTACGCGGCCAATAAATCTCCGATCAACACTTATGGTGAAAAGTTGCTTACATTAAATCTCAATTCACGTGGCCATTTATAACAGCAGACATTGCACAGCCAATTATAGGTGCTGATTTTCTAAAAGAACACAGTCTCTCTGTAGATATTGCAAACAGAAGTCTTGTAGACTCGAAAACGAAACTTACAACACCAGGAACCGTATCAACTCTACCCACAAAATCTATCTCTACATTTATCGAAGAATCGCAGTTCCACTCATCACTGAAACCATTCCCAGAAGTAAACGAATCTTCCTCTAGCGAACCCTACACAGCACTCTGTACGACACCATAACATCACTACTGGCTCCCCGGTAGCAGAACGCCCGAGACGACTACCACCAGACAAGCTAAAAATAGCTAAAACAGAGTTCCAGTACAAGAACTACTGGCGCCCATCAAACAGCCCATGGGCTAGCCCTTTGCATCTTGTGCCCAAGAAGGAAGGTTCCTGGCGCCCATGTGGAGATTATCGTAAACTATACGTGATTACCATACCCGATCGCTATCCCATGCGACACATTCAGGATATTACATCAGATCTCACAGGCAAATGTATATTTTCTAAAAAAGACTTGCTTCGAGCATACTATCAGATCCCAGTTGCGGATGAGGATGTCCGAAAGACGGCAGTGACAGCACCGTTTGGCCTATTACAATTTACGGTAATGACCTTTGGCATCCGGTATGCCGCCCAAACCTTTCAACGGTGACTTTTGTTTCTGTTATCTAGATGACATTCTTTTATCATCTAACTCAATCGAAGAACATATGGACCATCTTCGTATCGTATTCGAACGATTAAAACCTTATGGGGTGATATCTTTGGCGTCGAAGAAATTGAATACCTGGGACACAAAATAAATAAACATGGCATTTCGCCAACTGATTCGCGAGTTCAAGCCATACGTGATTTTCAATTACCAACAACAGTCAAACAACTACGCCGTTCCCTGGGCATATTAAATTTTTACAGGAGATTCATCCGTAATGCTGCCAACCTACAAGCCCCGCGCCACCAATACCTCCGCAATGTAAAAAAAGGCAACAAATGCGTTATTCAATGGTCGCCCGAAACCATAAAAGCCTTTAACGATTGTAAGGAAAGCCTTGCGAAGGAGACATTGCTAGTACGTTTTTTTCCATCGATGCCACTACAACTTGTCACCGACGCATCTGATTTTGCAATCGGATCAGTATTAGAGCAAAAAGTAAATGGCAGTTGGCTACCATTAGCTTACTTTCAACGATAACTGAATCGCGCTGAATCAAAGTACAGCGTTTACGACCGTGAGCTGTTGGCTGTTTACAGCAGTTTAAAACACTTTCGACACTGGCTCGAAGGCACCCAGTTTGTTATCAAAACGGACCACAAACCGTTGATATATGCGTTCAGTCAAAAAACAGAAAAATGTTCGCCGAGACAAATTAGGCATTTAAGTTTTATATCGGAATTTTGTACCCGAATCGTCCACGTTAATAGAGAGGAAAATATTGTAGCAGATACGCTATCAAGAATCAAAGCAATCAACCTGCCATCTTCATTGACCACGCACGAGCTGATAGATGAACAACGTTACGACACTGCACTTCAATCAATTCTCTCTGGAAATAATTCATCACTAAAGCTGCATCCACTACGTATAGAGGAATATGGAAGTTTATATTGCGATACGTCGACGAACAATATTCGGCCATACGTAACATCAACTCTACGTAATCGAGTTATGAACACCTTCCACAGATGCTCGCACCCTGGAGCCCGCACGATGATTCGAGCTGTACAAAAAAAGTTTGTTTGGCCTAACATGAAGAAAGATATTCGAGCCTACTCACGCACTTGTATACCATGTCATACTAGAAACGATATCCAGCAGTTTTCGATACCGGACAAACGATTCCAGCAAGTGCATTTTGATATCATCGGACCACTGATAACAGCCAACGGTTATCACTACTGCATAACGATGGTTGACCGGTTTACACGCTGGCTAGAAGCAGTTCCTGTTTGCAATCAACCAGCTGGAACTGTCGCGTGTGCATTTTATACTAACTGGGCATCGAGATTATGAGCGCCGCACATAATCACAACTGACCAAGGAACTCAATTTGAGCCTGCACTTTTCTCTTCTCTTTTCAAACTTTTGGGATGTAAACGTACGCGAACATCGCCGTATCACCCAACATCTAATGGATTGGTAGAGCGATGGCATCGCACATTGAGAGCCGCCATCAAGTGCCATGAGCAGAATTCTAACTGGCCACGCATCCAGCCGACCGTTCTCCTAGGACTCCGAAACTCATACAAGGAAGATCTAGGCGCAAGTTGCGTGGAGCTCCTTTACGGAACAATTTTAACACTTCCTGGAGAATTCTTTGTGAGCAATTACAATCAGTTCGATCCGCACACTTTTGGATCCATGTTGAAACAGCAGATGCGTGAATTGCGACCTATTCCAATTAACCACCGCAATTATCGAACGACCTTCGTACATCATCAATTAAATTCATGTACACACGTCTTCTTAAGAATTGACGCCGTAAGGAAATCGCTACGTCAACCGTATTCAGGACCACACAATGTGATCAAACGAATTTCAGATGTACTGTTTACGATTGACATCGAAGGTAGACAAATCAATGTCTCCACCGAACGACTGAAGCCAGCCTTCATTGCCGTCACCACTAATCAGCAAACCGAAGCTCCGTCAGACTCTGTAACGAAGCGAATAGTTTCTACACCCGAAAAAAGAAAAACAATTACATGGGAACTGGTCATAGCACGGCCTCGTACGGCTGTCAGAACATATCCGCCTGCAAAGCGCCATCGTGACAGTGGGAATGTCACTTAAGAGGCAGCAGTGTAGCGTTTCCCATATGACAGATGGTTGTTGTGTTTACCGTCAGGCTTTCGAGTTAAGATGGCAGTTTAGAGAACAGAAACACACACGAAGCATTGAAGCGTCACAACTGCGAAGCAAAGATTTTCCTGACTTTCGGCAGCCTTTTTCTTCAATGAAGAAGTACTCCCCGCAAAAACACTTTATTCGGCACAAAATTCGACATTTTCAGAGTAAAAAAAGTATTGTTTACGCTTCAGCTAAATGACACATACTGATTCTGAAACTTTATGACAGTAGCTTTCCAACACATATTTGTTAGAAACCGCACAAACTAACCGGTACCCCTATTACTACAAACGCATAGAATCCATGCCATGTCGACGAACACTAAACTACATGCATTCGGTGACAATGTCATAACTCTAGTAGGAAAAATCCAAAGACATATAAATAAATGGACAAGCAACGAGAATCTGTGTACTCGTCCATGTGGGAAGCAAATTTACCACATAAATAAGTTATAAATAACTTACGCTCTCGAAACTATATGATTCCCTCTGCTTCTTCTTCCCTTTGTTTTCAGAGAGGTTTTTCTTTCCTCTCTTCAGAAGAATTACTTCCCCCACTGACACCCGTGCACACCGACAAAATTTCATTTCACGTACACACGATCGAGCCTTCTTTATCATTCGTAAAACAGTTTGAGTACAACATAACAAACGACTCTCACAGAAAACTCGAACGACAAAGCAAAAGAAATTCGTAGAGGCGAGAAAACTCATGTGTCATAGCCGATGGAAAATTTGTACGTTTTAAATAAAAACAGTGAACTTAAGTGCCGATTTCGTACACGCGATCTTCAAAATTAAAAACTTTTGAAACGTGAACGTGTTTTGGAGTGAATTAAGTGCAAAAACAAAAACATATCACTTCAAATCTCAACTTCACACAACTTTAGCGAAGGTTGCTAATTGCTTCGGCTCTCGTGACCGGTATCGGATCCAGTACTCTCTATATCTATGGGAAAATCATGCTACAAATTAAACATGCCAACCATGTTTACGAAGAAAGATTTGAAATAGTAGAGAATCAACACTACACTCGCTAGCCACATGTAAAAAACTTGGACTTATAAAAGTGTGTTGTGAACAAAAGACAAACCAAATTCCTATACCAACTTATTCATCTACTAAAATTGCAAGGAACATGCCTGATGAATATGCCTCAGTTTTCATTGGATTGGTGAAATTTGTAGTGAAAAAAAGAAATGCTTGCTATTGTTTTCGCGTGTAAACGTTTTGATCAATATATCTGCGGGAAACGGGACATAACAATCGAAACTGATCACAGTCCCTTGGTGAAGATTTTCTCCAAATCATTATTAGAAGCTCCAAAACGCCTCCAAAATATGATTTCAATGCTACAACGCTACAATCTCAACATCGAATATACAAAAGTTAAAGATATATTTATAGCTGACACATTATCCAGAGCACCTGAAAGCACAATCAATGAAGAAAAATTGTACGATGTTTACAAAGTAGAAAAGGCGTTTGACAATATTGACAGAATTAACCATACAGAAGATATGCGCGTAAGTGACCCAACAATTGAACGCATCAAACAAGAAACACAGAAAATTAATGACAGATGGATAGCTGACCAATAAAAAGAATCTCAAGGAGACGCTCAAACAATTTTGGAGCTATAAAGAACTGCTCACAATAGAGCATGGACTGATAACAAACGTATATTGATTCCGAGCAATATGCGCAAAGAGATTCTTGATAAACTTCATGCTAACCATGCAAGAATTGAGTACACGATCAATTTAGCTAGACTTACTGTCTTCTGAGCAAAAATTAACAATGAATTGAAATCAAAAGTGGAAAACTGTACAACATGCATGAAATATGCACCTCAACAGAGAAAAGAATCAATGATTACGCATTAGATTCCAGAACATCGGTTTGAGATAGTATCGATGGATCATTACTCAAATTTTTTCGGAGTCGATATATAGCTGACATATCTTCGCAGTCAATCTTCAACATATGATAACGAGATTTTGCACGTCATGGAATATCAAAAAAAGTTATATCTGACAATGGGCAATATTTTATGAGTCACGAGTTCAAGGAATTTGTTAGGGATTGGAACTTTCAACACAATACCTTGAGCCCTCATCACCAGCAAGGAATGGAAAATACTAGTGATTTCTACAAAGCTCTTCTCGTTTGGCGAAACATTTCAAACAAGATTGGTATTAGTTCAGCTCAACGCCTTTATTGTTGATGGCTACGCTGCAACATTCCTTCAATCGATTTTGCACAGAAAATTGTAATTGAATTAAAGGAATCCATATCAAAGAGAAGAACCAACGTCAAGAAGTACTATAACAGGACAACCAAGCCACTACGTCATATAGAAAAAGGGGAAAAGGTATATATTAAAATTAATCCTAAACACAAGTTTTGGGTTTCAGGTATCGTACTCCGAGCTATTGATGGAACGTCCTACATTGTCCGTGTTTTAAGCAATGACTACAGAAGAAATTCAGTACATATCAGAAAATACCCCAAAGAATCTACATCTAGCAGCCACGATATCAGTATCAAACCAGAGACTGTACAAACTCAACTATTATCAACCAACAATGCTTTCGATCATCCAAGCAGCTACGGAGATCACCTAGGCTAATTTTAAACAAACAGGATATCATGCATACATAGGAAACTTGTATTAATTCTTGAATTCTGACTACTACATTAAGCTTGCATTCAGTTTATATTTGTATCGATATTGACTACTAAGTATTTAGAATGTAACTCACTCATAATCAGAAGTTCAATAAAGTAAGATGTCTTAAAGACGAGCTCTCGGTGTTCTTATTCCCAAAGCAAGAAAACAATAAAACAACTCGAACTGTACACTTATTATACAAGACGGCCAAAAATTTAACTTACATACAAGATGTATTTAAAACTCTATATACGAGAATGTATATTATATACACATAGTTAGGTGTAATCGCAGGGGGAATGGGTTAACAGAAATACACTTGGAGGCTAGCATTCTTTGAGGAGTGCCGCCCCCATGGAACCGGAGATATAGAGGCTACCATGAGGTTCCTCCTGGGATAACAGGTAACTACCCTGAATGAATCTGAACTACACTTTGGACAATCAACTTGAATTGATGCTTTGGGCTGACGGATATGATGGTTTGGGCCTAGTTGCTTTGCACGATAGCGCTGAGGTGACAC
This sequence comes from Odontomyia ornata, assembly GCA_963969285.1. Lineage (NCBI taxonomy): Eukaryota > Metazoa > Arthropoda > Insecta > Diptera > Stratiomyidae > Odontomyia > Odontomyia ornata. The sequence goes on along the minus strand of OZ017738.1, from coordinate 349,819,846 downwards.
TTGAGCGTGAAGGGCTCCAATTCAACTATCATATCGTCTCCGTCCCGGTAAAACCTTGGCAGGCCTCCTAATCCATTCGTAGTTCGCACCATTGGGTTGGTGGTGTAGGTTCGGTTGAGACGGACTCCGAATTAGTGCTGGTCCGGCGCTGAGCACTTATCTCCAAAAGGGCTTGCGTCAACTCTCGCTTAGCCTCCCTGCTCTACAAAGATAACCATGGCACCACAAAGGTAACTGTCCACATGAACGGAGATAAGGGTTCCGAGAGGGACCCAATCAAACTGGAGCAAATTCAACTAAACAACCTAAAAATGAATCAAAAGAATCCAAACAATATAAGTAAATTACCGGCTGAGGGGGACGGTCGCCCGCGAGGAGAAAAAGCGTTCACTCAACATTGAATCTCCTTTGTAAGTAGATGGTGACTTTACTTTTAGGCTTGATGACGTGTCTGAGTTAGAGCGGGAGACTGAAGTCGGATGCAGTGGTAATTTGAGTCCCAGTTTGTTGAAAGCAGAGAAAAGTGCGCCTGAGTCTACTTCAAATGCTTGGGGCTTGTTGTTGAGTGTGATTGCAAAAAAGTATTTTTCAGTGTCTGGTCCATCGATGTTTTCAATTTGAGCGATACCTTATTCGCTGTTGAGGTGAAGATCTTCTTGAGTTGACAGCTTATTGGTCTTCGATTTTCGGAGTCGGGTGGTGATGCAGACTTTGGTGACATGACCGATCTTTCCACAAGAGGAACACTTCATGGATTTGCGATCTGTTCTGCAGCCGCCCCATTTATGGTTTGCGCGACCACAGTTGAGACAAAGACTTAGTGAGCGATAATCCACACGGCTTCTAGAGCTGCGGAACTGAGAACGATAACGCGGATGAGAGCTGGACTGACGACGATTGTCTTGAGACTTGGAACGCTGGTGGCTAAGATAATTTCCTTTGTGACGACGATCGATTTTTTTTGCATCTACAACTTGATCCAGCAGCTTCCCTAGTGGCTTATTCAGTTGACTTGACTCGAACCGAAATGCTTCTAGTGTTGTGGTTTTTGTGAGAAATCCGTCGGAACACTTGAGGTTTGTGTCTTGTAGGATCTGTTCGCGTATCCAGCTCTCCAGGTGGCATTGGGACAGATAGGGTAGAAATCAAGACTGTGATTTCTTCCCTTTCAGAGATGCGACGAAATACGGTTGAGCCTGACGGAGCCAGCATTTTTTCGAAATGACTCTTCAAGATTTTGAACTCGATTTTCTTGATAGAATTATCTGATCCTAGAAATGCAGCCCAATCGATAAATGTAGGAGTTGAGCCTTTTTTTGTTATCACTAACGTTTTCAAGATCACAATAGTTGTCAAAACGCTCCATCTACGACGAAACCTTTTCATTTTTGGCGTAATAGCTTTCAAAAGATGTGACTTGTGTTGCTGGTTCGATTTGCTGACTTCCAAGAGTAGATGTTAAAGCTGATAAGAACCTTTCAAAATGCTCTGAATTCATTGTCTCTGATTTAAGATTGCTCACCAGTTCTGAGTAGGCACAAAATGCGTGAATTATATCAGAACTAATGTAAAAATGCCCAAATAGAGTTTAGTTGGCGAAAACAGAAAAATTGCACCAGAAAGTAACTACTGGAACAGTCGGAATAGATACGACTTGAAAAAAAAAATCTGACGAACTGGGCGCGATGGCGACTAGTTAATGTTAATGTTATTTACTTTTCATAATGTTTGCAGTTTTTTTGTCATCCTCGTCAAAAACTTGTTGTGACAAGGGGCCGAATGATATCCTACATTTGATATAAGCTATACATAATACTCTTTATTGTGACAATAATGATAGGCACTTTACATAGAGGCATGGCCAAAACACACGTGGCTCGGCACTCACTACTCAACCGACTGAACGAGACAGTTCTCCACTATAGTCTAGATGGAACACGTTCGTACTCTACACAATGATACAGTCTAGGTCATGGCATAAATTAATTGAGAAAATGCGCATCTTCCACTTGCCTTTTGATGATATTGCACAGCATGCAATGTACGCTCCTTAAAATTTTGTGATTAGTAAATTGAAAATATTAAGTAGATCAATCCTAAGAGTTCAAGGCAGTTCGTTATGAATTTTCGTGCGTCACTTTATGTAAAATAATGCGAATTTAAATCTACATTTCTTTCTTTTATTTTTTGAATTAAAAAAGGACAATTATCGTAACTCGTACGGTTAGACATATGTATGAGTTTTCTTTATGTAGCTTCCCTTCAGTTCTGGTGTAGGCCGTTGAATCGTAATCTTTGAATTCGTACGTGTGAAATAATTTGTAGTGGGTTTGGCGCTTCGCGGGAAAAGGGCCCGAGCCGTGACACCGAAGACAGCTAGCTGCCACGCACGCAATCCCAGGCCTTGTCGTTCCAGGTGAGCTTATTGTTTCAGCTCGCTGAGGCAGCATTCTATCGCTGCTTCGCTAAACGGAGTTTGATTAACACCAACAAAATTCAAAAAGTTCGTCAAATGAAAAACAAGATTTACAATTTAAAAGAAAAAATAAACATGTTTTTATTCTATATATCTGTGTTCATTTAGAAGGTTGGAAATATTTACATAATATTCTATTCTTAATTACTTATAATATTAATACAATAATAATAGAATTTATGAAAAACGACGCTTACATTTAAATCGTTTGTTTATCCCTAAATACTCGTTGTGTATCGATGGAATAAAATTACAAGTACGAATATTATACAACAAGCGTTCCATACTTATGTATTTATAATAGTCTTAACATTAAACGAGCAACAGAATGTGCTTCCATATGTAAATGATATGTGATGATTGGTCACGTAGTCTATGTTTAAATTTTTAATTTTAATTAATTTCTATTGTTTAGCACATTAAACACACAAGGAAAACTTGTAAGATTTGTGTTTGGTTTTCCATAATTTCCTCTTTTACTCTACGCTAATTCCTCTCTTTCAACGCATGCTTGCACGAACATTTCATGAACTAGATGTATGAGAGTTGTATAAAAGATAACAGTGCTGAAGTTTAAACAAGGCAATAACTTTAATAACAACAGGAGTATTACGTGTTCGGGATTTAGAATCAGTCGTATAAATTGGATTTACCCCAAAGAAAGGAAATGAATGAATACGCTCCCCTATTCCGCATGCATCCTTCTTCGAGTTGTCCAGTTTATCTATGAATTTCTTGTTCTAAATGGAAGACTATCTGGTAAATAGTTTTTCTTTTAAATAATTTGGATACATTTCAGGATTAATTTTTTGCCTATGATGCGCTAGTTTTTCGTCTAATAGTTGTAGGGACCGTACTGCGATCCATGGTAGTATGGACCGGGATATACTTGGGGTTGAGGATATCCGGCATAGGGTGGGTATGGTGGTTGCTTTTGGGAGTACACTGTAATGGAAAAAATTGATTGAAACTAAATTGATTCGCCTAAATTTTCATTAGAATCTTACCTGGCATCAAATACTGCAAATTCAATTGTTCTTCCTTTTCCCGTTCGTTCCGTAGACATATTGCAGCGGCAGAAAGAAGAATGGCAGCGACTAAACTTGCTCCAACACCGGTCCATGCGATGTAGTAAGACCAATCGTAAGTTGTACGAGTATTATCGCGGAGAACCTAAAACAGGGGAGACACACGTATCAAAACAAGCAAATCGACAATGTTCAGATGTGAAAATAAAAATTTTAATTAGTTTTATATCGTAAAGTTTAACAACTTTGCACCATTTATGAATTTATTCGTGAACGAATCATCAATACAGCATGACTGCTTTCATTATCAAAAGAAAATGGATAGAAATCTTCTTTGGTTCGTAGAGTAACACAGTATATTAAAAGTAATGATTTTCAATTCAATATAATTCAATAAATAAAACATCCTTAAGAAAAATCAGAGAAACACTATTTTTTTATGAACTCCAGTCCCTACCACTCTTTTCATCACTTGTTCTTCGTCGCACAACACTCGTACGATCTGCCTTCACATCTCGCCGCTTTGTCAAGTGTACCACCCAGACAATGTTTAATACATAAGGGGGCACACAAAATAATGTGAACTGATCCTTCCATGAATATCTAGTCCAAATCCATGATCAGCTCTCAGAGATAAAAAAAAATTCAATCTAATACGATGTGTATAAAAAAAAAACTCTCAGTAACTGTCTCTTCCAAAACTGACGTAAGATAGGAAGTCATATGCTAGCAATTTGCATATGTAGTAGTCGGCCTACTATTGGACAAGCTTCCATGAGCTGTCAGCGAACTGCGGCATAAGAAAATGCTTATATCGTGTAATCTATATATATAAAAATGAAACCCGTTTTCCGTTGTCACGACATAACATGAAAACGGCTTGACCAATTTGGCTTATTTTTTTTTGTAGTTTTCTAATACTCTGTACAAGGTTCTTACGGAAACAAATATTAAGAAAATCTCTCAGAAAGATTGAAAAATATACATTTAATTTTGCATATTTTAAAAAATGCGCGTAACGAATGTCAACGTCATTCAATTTAAAACAAAAAATCTGTGGTAATCTGTGACACCACATCGATAACCGCGCTAACAAATGTCAACGTCATTCAATTTAAAACAAAAGAATCTGTGGTAATCTGTGACAACACATCCATAACCGCGTTAATAATAATTTTATTATGTTTTTGATAAAGTTCGTTTTGTTTTAAAGACTAAGAAGTTTTTTGTTTGCTAATAAGTGTTTGTTAATCACGGTAAGTTCACTTCACTTCATATCGATTTTTGGTAACTTTTGGTGACTACACAATATTACAATTTTACATGGTTATATAGAAAATATATGAGATCTTTTTAATTTCAGTTGGATTTTCGTTTTTAAGAATGCCACCAACCAGACGTACAAACTTAGGCCGCAGAACTCGAAATACGGCAAGTCAAAGAAATATAAGAGCAAATCAAGCTGATGAGCAACGCGAAGCGCGAAATGAACTTTAACGTAATCGAAATCAACATAGAAATGTTGTTTTTAATCCCCACAGAGCTGCATTCAGTTATAATGTGGCAATTGATTACAGTTCAGAGCAAATTGTTGCTATTGGACTAATGAATATTGTGTGTCCACATTGCAATGCATTGAAATTCAAAAATGAATCCACTGGATTGTGTTGCGCCAGCGGCAAAGTCAAATTGACGCCATTGGTACCACCACCAGAGCCACTACATTCATTGGTTTCCGGAAATGGGCCAGATTCTAATCATTTTTTGACTCATATCCAGCAATATTGTGTGTCCACATTGCAATGCATTGAAATTCAAAAATGAAGCCACTGGATTGTGTTGCGCCAGTGGCAAAGTCAAATTGACGCCATTGGTACCACCACCAGAGCCACTACATTCATTGGTTTCCGGAAATGGGCCAGATTCTAATCATTTTTTGACTCATGCTTTCAAACTCTTGACAATTATATGTACTTGATTGACGAAATTTTGTTCAGAACTCTCCGACTCTCTCTTGGTCGGTTTTGTGACTATTGACGATGATTTGACATTCGACTTCTAGGCGAAACGAAGTTCGCCGGGTCCGCTAGTATATACTAATTTCCGAATGAAAACGTACGAAACGAATTCCATGCATGCTTAATATTGACTTTGTATTGTCCACTGTATTCCTACGCTTTTCAAGACAAGCAAATGAAGCACATGTTCTGCACCTTCCACTGATAGCTAAGCTTTGAGAAGTAAACAAACTCCTATTCATTCACTTTGGAAGGCGATATAAATTAAACGGGTATAAGAACTGAAATAATTTTCACTTCACTAAGAGCGCTATGGTGTTCTTCGCGGACCACCGTATTTTACTGTAGAAATCCGTCTCGAAACCGTACAAAACCTCGAATTTTTATTGGGAGCTCCACAATCTTACATATACCGCCATGTAAGCTAGCGAGCAAAGTCTGCCTACTAATGGTCATGTGTGTAGTAGTAAGCCCTGCTGCCATATGGTTTCCTATCTTACGTCAGTTTTGGTCTCTTCAGTATCTCGCCGATAGGGCCAAAAATGCCCTAAGATACTGAGCTTATAAAAGCAGAACTTCAGGTCCACGCTTCAATCAGTGTTCATTAAATGCTCTCTTAGTCTTTTCTTAAATACCAAAAGTGAGTTTGCTTTCTTAACCATTTCTAGTAGATTTTTATATATACGCAGAGCACCATTCGTGGCATCGTTCTTTAGACGACCCGTTCTGGCAAAAGGTATTACGAATTGATCTGCATTCCTCGCATTATACTCGTATGGGGTGATTTGTGATACCATAATTAATAGTGCTCGGTCCGATCCATTAGTTTTTGAATTTTTGTAGATAAACTTAGCTTTCTCTGTTATAATGATTTGACTAAAGGTTAATGATTTTGCTAATTGGTAAACCAAACTAGTTTGAGTAAGCATTGGCTGTTTCAGAATATTTTTATACGCTTTGGTCAGCAGGATATACTATTAAGATGCTGCTTTGCCAATTGACTCCAAATAAGTACTCCAGAATGTAATTTTGTCAGCACAAGTGCATTTATATCATATCTTCTTAACAAGCCTATTATTGGGACTAATTGCCATCTAAAGCTATTTATGTGTGGCAACCACGTCATACGATGGTTTTTGATAAGGCCAAGATATTTCATTTCTAGCACTCTGCAATTTTTCGCCGTTAATATTTAGGTCGACATCTATGTCTCCTTTGTTCTTTTATTTAAAAACAATATATTTAAAAACAATAAAGTTTGTCTTTGTAGTGTTCAATACTGCTTTCGATTAACCACTGATGAAATTTTCCTAGATCCTCGTTGATAGTGTTCTCAATGGCAGTTTTATCTCGTCCTGAATAAAGTAGAACTGTGCCATCAGCATATGATGTATGATATCCCGTCAGTCCACATGTATTTAGATTTTTTATATATAGCAGGAACAAAGTTGGGCCAAATATTGACCCTTGGGGAACTCCTGTGTTCGTAGGTGCTCGATCGCTTAAGACATTGTTGATTGATGTTCTCTGCGATCTTCCCTCCATGTAACTCTTAAACAACCAACGGCTTAGGAGTACCTTGAATGCCATACGATTCAAGTTTACGAAGCAAGAGGTCATGATCAACTGTGTCAAATTTTTTCAAATCCACAAAAATTGCGAAGACATATCAACTCTGTCAAGTCCTAGATTGATGAAACGTGTGACAGAATGTAGCATGTACTCTTGTTCTTTTGACATTCAAACTGATGCTGGCTTAAAATAAAGTTTTCAACTAAGAATGATGTCAATCGATATTTTAGTATTTTTTCAAATATCTTACTAAATCCCGTCAGCAGCGCAACCGGGTGATAGTTATTCGGGTCAAAATGATCACCACCCTTAAATATAGGAACTATTTTTGCAAGTTTTTCTTCTTCCGGAAATGACCCATTCCTAATATGCACGTTTATAAAATTTGCCATAAGCTCGACTATGTCCTCCTTGATTATACTAAACTCATTCATCGTGATGCTATCGATGCCTGGCGCTGTATTCTTTTTCAATCCATTGATTTCATTTAAGACTTCCCTATTATTTGTTTGATGAATGTGAAGGATAGAATGGAGATATTTGTATTATTCAAATTGCTTTCTGAACTGGTGCAATAAACATAAGCAGTCGAGCAGCCCCGTGGTGATAAGCAGTGGCTGCTCCTGAAGAGATAAGGTAGTCACCCCGCCGAAACTGCTTAGTTTGTTCTTTTACAAGATTCAATTTCAATCCTTTAGGCAGATATGAGTGGTTCACTTCAGCTACTTTAAAATTTTTAGCTTTGACGTTCCCCTTGTAATGCAAGGCCCTTCTTCGGAGAAGGTGACGGTTGCTTTTTGTAGAATGTTGGCGTTTGTCTCAAGCCTCCGTGTCCGCTAACTTTAAGTAGACAAACAAATTTTTGAATGACTGTAGAGTAGCTTATGTTTCACATAATAGAACATTTCTAAAGATAATAAAAATTGATCGGTACGTCCCGTAGAGTAGAGTACGCGTGATAAATATTTTGTAGTGTAGCTTCGTGGCTCGACAAGAACCCACCTCATATGATCCCGCAAATGGCTAGTCGACAAGCACGCGCACGCGGTCGTTAAGCGAAGCTAGTCAGCTGAGCTTGGTGTTGTTTATAGCTCGCTGCCACTTGTGTCATACAATCGGCACCCGTGTCCTACATGCAACGATGTCTTTAGTGGTTCTTCCACCAATTGTGGAAAGTTCAGTGTGAGTTCGCCGCGCCACGGGGACACGATGATTAGAGGGCCCATCAAGATTCAGTTGAAAGTTTTGTAATAAAGCCTGGGGTGAAGAGTTATCCTTTACCTCATTTATTATTTTCCATATTTCATGTGAGTTGACAGCCGCTGTTTCCATTCTTCTTGAGAAATATGAGAATTTAGCCTCTTTCACCAGTCGTTTCGATTCTTTTTTCGCTATATATACAAACTTGAGGGCTTGATTTCCATTGTTCTTCCTGTAGTCCATGTATGTCCTCTCTTTTTTAGGGTCTTGTAAAATAATTTTACAAAACCCTGCTAAAATCACGACCTGTCTGCCCGTCTGTTCACCCGTGTGTCACAGCACTTTTTCTCGGAAACTACTAGAGCTAGAAACATCAAATTTTGTATGCAGGTGTAAAGTGGTGCTCTCTTCAAAGTTCAACTACAAAAAATTTCATTAAAGGTAGCCGATATGGGTATCAAATGAAAGGTCTTTATGAGAACTTTTCAAAACAAAAATTTCATTAAAGGTAGCCGATATGGGTATCAAATGAAAGGTCTTTATGAGAACTTTTCAAAACAGGTCTTAATTTGAAAATTTTTGTTTCGAGGGACGCGCAGGGAGGGGAAATACACGAAAAATTTGTATCCCCCCTCCCCTCGCGATTGGATTGAAAAAAATTATGGTGGTAGGTGCTGATGAGTACAACAGCAACAAATACCTTAGAAGTCGAAATTCGCTCAACTTTGTTAATAATAGTATATTTGAATTTCACATTTTCCCCAATAAAATTGCATCAGTACTCTTAAACTGAACGAAATTCGATATTTACGTAGTCCTACTGATGAAAATCGAATGATATACACGGAAGTTATAGCCGTTTGAAATTTCTCCACTTACAACAACAATAACACATGAATTTGGTATTTTATGGACTTTCCATCGAACCAGTCACTGCAGTTTTGACATGATCTGCTTGAAATTTTCCAATAAGGTCAATAACATTAATATTTTTGAGAATTCATGATTTGAGTGATTTTTGTCGGTTTGCAACAAAATGGCGACCGTTGAAAGTAGAAAAACTATGGGTTTTCTTTTGAACGTGCACAACTTTTTGACATATTTCTTGACGTTATGCATTGCTGGTGACTGCATTTCTGAGGAGTTGGGTACAAAACCCTTCTGACATGAGCGTAGTTCTGTTTACCTAACTTGTTTAATACTTGCGTCAATTACTTTTTTCGTTATCTTAGTCCGTTGTCGACATCTGATTTTTTTCTCAATTGTAGAGCTTTGTTTAGCAACTATGATGATATTTTTTAGTCCAATAATGCTATTTGGTTTCCGCTTCTTCAGTAATTCTCAATATTATAAAATCGTGCTTCTTCTGGGTAAATCCATATTTCATTGAGAATAATTTATTTATTTATTTACACTATTTTACAGATCCGTGAACCCAATTACAAAATAGGTAATGAAATATATTATAATACATGCGAAAAACAAAGTTATATTAAGAAAAAAAGAACAATAATATAAAATACGGATAAGCTATTGGAAGCTAAGCAGAATATTATGCAATATGCTTTTAAAAGCGTTTAAGGAATGTGGCAGAGGACCCAGCTGGAGCTCATTGTAACGACGTGATATGCGTACTAAAAATGAATAAAAATAAATATCGGTACGAGTAAAGAGCACAAAGAATATGTCAGTTGAATGCGTTCTTGAGGTGGGACGTATATAAAGCCTTTCACGAAGGTTGGATGAAAGAATACCGTGATATAATTTAAATAAGCAGCACAGGTCTAAGAATTCTCTCCTATTTTTGAGTGATCGAATGTTTAGGATCTGTAAGCGCTCATCGTAGGAGCTGTAAGTGAGGTTATATTTGTAGAATAGAGATCGTGTGAATTTACGCTGTACAGTTTCAACAGCATCCGATAGATTGGTATAGTGAGGAGACCATACTTGGGAGGCATACTCAAGGATTGACCGGGCTAGAAGTACGAATAGATGGACGCTGGTTGAAATGCTAAAAGACTTGCAAGAGGAGCGTAAAATAAAACCAGCGACACGTGAAGTTCTAGTTGTTATGCATGAAACATGGATGTTAAATTTCAAACCTGGGTCAAATACCACTCCCAAATCTTTAAATTTGTCCACAAGTGCGAGCACCGATCCATCAATCTGGTATTCATATAAAACTGGATGAATTTTGTCGGTGAATCTCATGTGACAACATTTAGAAATGTTAAGAGGAAGTAAATTACCTTAACACCAATTTTGGAGATTGTCAAGATCATTTTGAAGGTATAAGCAGTCTTTGCTGGAGTTAATGGGGCGATAAATTTTTAAATCATCAGCGTAAAGAAGACAATTAGGGGACAGGCATTGGGGAAGATCATTAATGAAAATGTTGAATAGCAAAGGGCCTAAAATTGATCCTTGAGGAACACCAGATTTTGGGCTAAATGAGTCCGACGAACAAAATTATTCCATGTAACGGTGCAGGAGCGATGGGATAAGATCCAAGAGAGGACAGAGTCGGAAACGCGGAACGATCGGAGTATGTTAGCCAAAAGGCCATGATCACTACTGTCAAAGGCTTTAGCAAAATCGGTGTATATGACATCGACTTGTGGACTCTTGTCGAAAGCAAGAGAGATGGTATTCGTAAGTTCTGACAAATTAGTTACTGTCGAACGACCTTTAATCAAGCCATGTTGTTCATTTGCTAACAGGATACTGATATCATCGTACATTCTGCTATGCACAATTCTCTCAAGGAGCGGACGGACGATAGTTAGAGATTTCACTTCGATCTCCAGACTTATGGATCGGAAAGATGTTAGCATGCTTCCAGACTTCAGGGAAGCAGGAGGAAGCAAGGCTAATATTGAAAATAATTGATAGTGGGGTAGATAATGAAGAAATAATGACTTAACGAACAGATCTGGTATTCCATCAGGACCCGGACCACCATTAATGTCAATGGTAAGCAGTACATTTTCAATTTCCGATGGAGAGGTCACGATAGAATTCATAATAGGGGAAGGAGATGGACACGATGAGTACATAGTGGGGTTCGAAACCTTAAATGTGGAGGAAAAAAATTGAGCGAAAATGTCACAGATAGCTTGCCCATCAGAAGCTTGGCAATTACGCCATGAGAATATATGAGGAATATGGGATGTTGTTTTCAGAGAACGTATGTATGTCCAAAAGGGCTTAGGATTATTAAATTGCAGTGATGTTTCAATCATATAATAATAAGATCGCATTGCGTTCTTAACCGCTTTTTTGGCTTCTTTACGAAGCAGTCGGTAGTTGGTGAGGTCAGTGTTAGAGTTAGAATAATGACGTTTTTTGCGCGCCTGGTCCTTCAAATAGAGAGCGTCTGAGACTTCAGCAGAAAACCAGCTGGGGCTCTTTTTCCGAGGGGATCGGCAGATAGGTACATGGTTTGCAATTATGCTACTGAGATTCTCATAGAAAGTTGATAGCGCTGAATTGACATAATCAAATTTATGTTAGGATTTTGCTGCAGGTAAATCTGAATATCATTTAACTTGTTTCTTAAGCTTCTTATATCAGCATGTATGAGTCAAATGTGTTCCACTTGATTGATTTGAAAGATTAGCAATCATCGAAGTTGTAGTAGGTGCGTTCAAATTCCGGACACTCTACCGAGTCGGATCTGTGAGAATGATCAGCATTATTATTGTTTCCAATACAGTTGGAGCACTTCTCAAGCGTGCTTTTGCAGTCTTTTGGTCATGTTTTCCTCCACATTTCACACAAATTTTCTCCCTTTCACATTTTGATATTTTGTGGTTGAAAAGTTTAACAAATGAAAATGTCTAGTTAAGGAAGATCGTAGAGTAAAGCCCTTAGTGGCACCAGTAACCAGAAAACATTAAAACAGAAAATAAAGATAGAAAGATATCACGAATACTTATTCATACTTGGAGGTAATTGAAATGAACATAGAAAGGTAATTGAAAATAAACATAGAAAAACATCATGAATTCTTGGAAGTAATTGAAAAGCTTTACTGTGATATTCTTAAGTATGCTGGTACCTTTGCCGACGAAGCGTATTTGAATATTCCATTATCTAGGTGTAGTTACTTTAAAGCACAGGGAGTAGTAGAGCTCTTCGCTGTTGAGAAAAATTATGTGGTCTATATTATCAAATCGACTGGACACTAGGGCATAATCTTCAAAATATAGGTGACGTCAGGCTCCTAAGCTTTGATCGTTATCAATGAAAATATATTATGTGTGCCATCCCTGCGACACGAAAAAATGCAGTCAGATAAAATTGTCAAAGAAGACTTGCGAAAACATCGTTTTGGTCATAAAATTGAGTGGTATAATTCTTCCTGCGAGTCAAAATCTTATTTCTCAAGGAGTAGTGTGAGAATAGATTGATTATGAGTGTAAAACTCAAAATTTGGCAATGACGGCAAGGGTATCATTGCGTTAGCTCCTCCCTGCTACTGATGGCAAATTATCTTCTTTTTTTTACCACAGATTTTTTCAAACTGACGGATAAAACTCCACATCTAAAGAAATATTGTTCATCATTTCCTCTGGCAGGACAGTAATCTGACATCAGCACGTGGCACACAATTTAGATACATCAGATTGTAGTGTTTATTAGAAGATGTTCAAGTCCATGGAGGACTGCAGTGTCGGACTGCTGCCTCAGCGAGCCAGATGGAAGTGCTTCACTGGAAATGGCATTGGCTGGGGATGCGTAGGTCTGCTTGCAGTCAACTGTTTGCGGTGACATGGGGCAGTTTTTTTCCCTCAGCACTAGGCATACTACAAAACTATGGATTTTTGATGGATGAAAACTTAGCGAGTATTTTGTGGAATTCGTTATTTTTTACTATGGTTGAAATTGTACGAGTGGATGTAATTGTCGGAATAAATCGAGCTGCGGATTCTTTTCTTGTTTCACAATCTACCAAACTAATATTTTGAAATATTGCAAAAATCTTCACCGACGATTGGTCGTGATATAGTACATTTGCGACGCAAAATGTCCATTTGAATTATCTACGGAGTTCCAAACCCCGTACTAATAATTTTTCGCCAAACGTTTTGATGGTCGATCCATTAGCAGCGTACAGAAGGTAATCCGTCACAGCATCTTTAAAACGTTTTGAGTGTGGTAGCACTGATATGTCGACACTCGTGTGAAAGCCATTCGTTTTTCCACTATCGCTGACCGCACAATTTGACGATGGTGTCTTTAGTTTTCCGACGCTTTTGGATTTATAAAGGAACAGGGTTCACGACACTTCCTTGCTTTTCTACCGAATTTTCGATGATGATAGCACACACTTGCATCATGTCTTTCACCTGGTCGGGACATTGAACGAGATCGACTTCTGCTTCTACGTACATGTAGTTCCAGTTTGTTGATTCTTTTCATCAACCTTTCCAATGTGGTTTGTTCTGTATCACTATTTTCGTCTTTTTTATATCGCGGAGACAGTTGGTTGTGGCACGGCACTAAATTCCTCCATAATTCAATCGGCCATTTCAATCAAAACCTTTATTTTGGAATAACTAGCCGCTGTCAAGATTACTCTAACTCGCGGCGGCAATCTCTGTAACTACAATGCACGTTGGGCTTTTCCAAAATGTCAGCTACATATTCTGAAATGTTGAAGTCCAAATTTGAAATGACGGAATTGAATTTCGTGGTATCCAAAAGGATGCGAAATGTAGCATATTTGCTTCCACTTGGGCGAACCAAAGTGCAGGTCGCTTGGGCCAAAATGGTGGGAGTTTTAAAATACGTACAGTGGTGCGCGTTAGATCTGCTCGCTGTGGTAAGTAATCGTCGAGTCTGCGACGAAGCTCAGGATTTGTTTTTGGAGTCTCCGTTTCGGCAACAATTTATGCAGGCACATTGCTGCTCGCCATTTTTAAGATTATGGCGATGTCGCTCTATTTAATTTACTAGTATTTTTGGCGCTAGATTTAACACGGGGTCATCAAATTGTAGTCACTTTTATTCCAATCAAAAGCGATTTGTATGTGTTTGCGATGGCGAGTGTGTTTTGGATAATAGCCCGAGTAGAAGTAAAAGAATCAACTTATCGAAATCCGAGTCTGCTTGGCTTCACATACAGGTGGCGAAGTCAAACGTTTAGGACTTTCATACAATATGCTATGTGCACCATCTAGTCATCACAGAGAAAAGGCTTATGTGCTTGTATGTAGGTTTTATAAGTTTGTGTGTGAAATAATCGCTTTTGACAAGAACCTAAGTAGATTTGCAATTCTTTCGGTGAGTCGAGACCATGTTTAATAATGTATCAGGACCATTATAGGAGCAAAAAAATTGAATTAAGTGATACAGATGCTTCCTTTCGATCAAAAGGGACGTTAATTTTTCAGCACATCTACATGATGATTGGTTTTTCCAGCTGAAAGCGAGTTTGATAATATCACGCAGGATATATTTAAACGTATATTGTTTTCTTTTGAAGGAGTAAACTGATAACGAATATATTGACAAATCTAGTTCAGGTGAATTTCACAACAAAGAAATAAATGACGAAAATTAATACTCACAGTGTTCCACTGTTGATAAAAATCTTCACCAACAACCTTCTCCTTTTCGAAGAATTCCACAGTATGCCATAATCCCATTGCTCCTGCTGCCAATAAGCAGGCAGCTAACATTAGGATCGCTGTGGCTGTTATAGCACCGGCTGATCGTTTCCAACATCCTGACAATCCAGTCCAGAATGCACAGAAAACTGCGACAAAACTGTAATCGAATACATTAAAATGTTATCTATCATAAATGAACAAAAAACTTACCTTAAAATAAATAGCGCAATGCATGATCGAGCTAAATGTAGACGAGAGACTGCATCATCATTCGGTGGCATCGATTTATCTTCAGGTGTGTCAGGAAAGTAGTCTATGTTCGAACAATGCGTCTCAACAGGAGAAAGATAGAGTTTTACTGAAAAAATTCAAAAAAGAATATATGTAATTTATTGTTTCTTAATTATACGTTTAATAATTTAAGATCGGAGTATCGCAGCAGCTGCAATATACTATATAATAATATTTATTATGATGTTACTAGTCATCATGCTTCTAAGGTGAATCTCCACTAGTACTACAAGAAATCGTGACAATTACGTAGACATCTAAGGGGGGATTAATGGAACAGAAGTTTTTCGTTGTCACATATTAATTTTAAAAAATTATTTAAAAAATAAAAAACGTCCATAAGAGTGATAAACTCTTTTGAGTCACCGACCAACCAGAAATTATTAATCAAATAATTACTATTTCAAAATTTCATCGCTATCAACCCAGTTCGGGTATGCAAGGAGATTCAAATCTCATCTCCTCTGTTATTTTCCCTTTACAGGTAATACATAACCATCTACTAAAATACTATATATATATATATATATATATATATATATATATATATATATATATATATATATATATATATATATATATATATATATCTGTATATATATACACATACAATATAAATATATATTGAATATATAGACAAAATTAGGAATGCACTCACTGTAAAATACATAAAGGTATAAGAAACCGATATCAAGAGGAAAATAGATAATCGACGAAGGAGGGAAATTCCTGAAATCAATTACTTAAATATACTGAAAACATAATTAATGATTCATCAAAAATGGAAATTAAGAGTATGATGTATTGTTTATTGTGTAATGAAAAATTAATGAAATCCTATAATGAACATAAATTTTATAATGATATAAAAAAAATATTTTGACTTTAAATTTCCTTTGTTATTTCGTTGGAATGTTTGTGTTCGGTTAATTTAAAAAATAAATTAAAAAATTTTTGCTACCTTTACCGAACAAATTTATTTTTTACAGTATTTTACAGGCCGGGTAAGCCTCGAAACACGTGTATACTGTAAAAATAAATTTGTTCGGTAAAGGTAGCAAACATTTTTTAATTTATTTTTTAAATTTCCTTTTGAATATAATTTAAAACTTAATTTTTACCTAATTAATAAGCAAATATTTCTATATGCACATATCGATTTTTCTATAAAACGAAAAAATAAAAACAGCTGTGAGGCACTCTGGAAGTGTCCGGTGGGAAGTTTAGCTTTGCTTTGCAAATGATTATGTAAAGGTTAAAAGGTTGTATACAGATAAATGCAGGAAAAACTGTACAAAATTTCATTTCATCGTGGACAATATGTTGGACTTGATATTATTCTTATCGGGGATTAACAGAAGTTACCACCAGTGAGATCAATGCCAATCTTTAAACAAATTAGATCTAAATTAACTGGTACAACTTTTTGGCGTTCTTTAAAATTTTATGAACTCACCCAGGTAATGCGGCAAAATGATGTCCTATTTTCTAATACTCTTAACTAAAATTGGTAATGGATGAGGGGCGTATAGACGTCTTTTAAATCGCTCCTGTCAAAAGTTTTCAAAAATAAAATTAATTTTTTAAAAAACGTTAGTCCGAAGTTAATTTTTATCGGAAAAAATTTTATATTGTCGAAGTAATCGACTCAGGAAACTTCTATCGAATATTTTTACTTCGATTGGTAACGAAAAACAAATTACCAAAGAAAATTTCGCCGCTGGTATGGAGGAGCCCGACGGCTTCCCACCGTTGGGACAACCTGGGGAAACGACGAATACAAAACTGGCAACAATCACCAAAAGAAAACATAACGAAGAAAACTCCGCAGATGGAGGGTGCAAGCTGCAAATAATAGCGGACAATCAACAAATGGCCAAATTGCAGAAAGAAAATGATGAACTAAGACAAGAGATACAGTCTCTCAAATATCTCTTCAAGAAAGGGATGAAGCCTCAAAAGACGCAGCAACAAAATCAATGGCAACAGGTAACAAAGCCGAAGAAAAGCACAAAGCAAGCAATTCCAGAAGAAGTTCCAAGTGTTGGTGGCAACAAGGAGAGCCAAAACTATTTTGCAGCTCTGGAGGGATCACCCGAAGATATGGAAATCGAAGAAAACATCGGAGGTAGTTTTAATCAAGATAATGACGTTAATTTTATTGAATATTTAAAGAACAAAATTAAGGAGAAAAAACCAGCCCGCAGTTCTGCTGGTTCCTCTGAAAAAGCTTCGAACAAGATAGAAAAAGTTCCGCCAATCAACGTGTTCGGACAAACCGGGAAAGATATGGTTCGGCTATTGGCAGCCAAAAATAAACTGGCCAATTTCGAAATAAAAAGAGTTAATGCCGAAAAATTGACTATAAGGACAAAATCACTGGTTGATTTTAAGTCAGCCAAAGATGCGCTGATTTCTGGGGAGGTTCCACACTTCACCTATACCCCAAAAAGTGAAAAGAATCAGACCTTCTTGTTGAAGGGTTTGGACAGCGGAGAGGATACGGTCGATCTTCTTCAGGTTCTCAAGGAGGCTGCACCAGATATTGATTTTGTTTCGGTCAAAGCCTTTGCGACAAGAAGGTCGACCATAGAAAGGAAGAATTTACCACTTTACTTGATACAAATTGCAAATAAGAGCAGTTCAAGTGCCCTTCAACAAATAAGGTACTTGAATTTCAGAGTGGTGAGGTGGGAACGCCTCCAGAAAAGAGAAGTCAACCAGTGTTACCGGTGTCAAAGATTTGGACATTCGGCTGCCAATTGTGCCATGCACTATCGTTGCGTTAAATGCAAAGACGTTCATGCTCCCGGTGAGTGCAAATTGGCTCAGACGGAGCCTAAAGAAAAATTATACTGCGTTAACTGCGGTGTTTTTGGTCACCCAGCATCATATCGAGGATGCTCCCGATATCAAGATGCAAAAGTTAAATTTGCTCCAAAGCAAACACAAGTACACCGTAATATCATACCTCCCAACTTCGTCAAGCCCGGAGTATCATTTGCACAAGCCACTAGAGGACCAGCAGAAAATGCTGGAAATAATGTAAATAATGTAAGTGGCAATAATGAGCTGCTTCTCAAAATTTACCAGCAACTTAATTCTTTATCGGAGAGAATCAACAAACAAGATTCAAAAATTAACTTTGCATTTCAGCGTTTAGGTCTTTCAAATGCCTAATAATAACTTGGCATCCAGTCATATTCCCATGGATAGGCTTCGCCTCATATCGATCAACGTTAACTCGATCGTTGCTATACATCGACGTGATTATCTCCTTGAATTCATTGTTAAGCAAAAGCCTGACATCATACTTCTCACTGAAACCCACCTCAATTCATGGCATTCCATGGAATTCAAAGGTTTTGCATTCGTAAGAAACGATAGGCTAATAGGTAATGGGGGAGGTGGCACCGGGATATTGGTTAGAAGACCCTATCGTTTCCAAAATATTGAAAAGGTCGAATTCAAAAACTTTGAATTTCTTGAAGTGTCCGTCATCAAAATTTCACTGCCAGGTGGGGATAACCTCTTCGTTATCTCTGCCTATGCAACTGGTCAAAATGTTCTCAAGTTCAAGGAGGAACTCAATTCCTTGTTTGAAATACTCGAATTGAACAGGCTGCATAATTATTATATTCTCGCTGGTGACCTGACTGCCAAGCATGCATCATGGCTAAACGCCACCAATAATCCAAGAGGTGTATTCCTGAAATCATGGATAACAGAGAACCAAATTGAGTACAGGTGCAACCTTTATGGGTCGGAGTTCCCAACATACCCTAGGACAAACTCATATTTGGACCTCTGCATTGGTGACGCAAGACTTGAATTCAGCTTTAATAGTCCTCAACGGAAACTGCAGGTGCTTCCTTACGATAGCGACCATAACGCAATCGTAATGCAAATCAATCATCAAAGGGATGATTTCTTCCTCATTCCAGTTCAACATGAAAACCATCGGTTGAATTTCAGAAAAACAGACTGGGGAAAGTTTCAAAAGAAGTTTAATCGGGAGTACCAGAAGCAATGTCCTCCTTCTGATGATGGCAACGCTCAATGGTTCCTAATAACAGAAATCTAACTGACGATGAAATAGATGTCTATTTGTCGAAGTTAGAGAAGCTGACGCTGGAAACGATTGAGAAAGTTGTTCCCAAGATTAAACATCGAAACAATATGGAAGGATATGAAACACCAACCATCGCAAGGTTGAAAAGATTGAAAAGCCTTCTTCTCACCCGCGTCAACAATATTTATCGACGATTTTTGGACTACAACCATCCCTCGTTGGCTTTGTTGAAGTTACATCCGAAGAATGTCCGGAACTTAATCCGGTCATACTTCAGGAGCGAGGTCAGCAATCAATGGGCGGAAAAACTGAGGGGTATTAGCCAACAGGACCCAGATGGCATTTTCGCGAAAGTGAATAGCTTATTCCGCAGGAAGTCTCGAGTGAAGGTATCGAATCTTGAAGTCACTAGTGATGAGATAAATCTTCTCGATAGGGCTGGTATCGGAATTGATAGTACGACTCCGGATAGAAATGGAAACAGGATTATATGTGATGGATTGCAGAAGCTTACCCTGATTGGAACACATTTTGAATTGGTTCATCTGCCAAACCCAGTGAGAAGGAATGAAATATTTTCGGAGGTCGTTGAAGCAAAAGTTTCCGACTTCAAATCAAGCCTTAACGGCCAATCAATTCTTCATTTCGATGAAACGTTAACATCTGACCTCATACCGACCATGAATCTTATTGATTATTTTGTCAGCTATGAAGACTTGTGTTTCATATTTCGCAGAATAAACAACAAAAAATCATGTGGTACTGATGGTATTCCAAATATAGTTCTCCAACATTTGCCTGAGGTTGCTATTAGGAATTATTGCATATTGTTCAACAACATGTTGAGCAATTCATATTTCCCAAATGAGTGGAAAAGGGCTAAGGTATTTCCGATCTTGAAGAAAGGAAAAGAATCTTCATGCCCTAAAAGCTATCGCCCAATCGGCTTGCTGCCTAACATCAGCATTAAACGCCCACATTGAGCTATATGAGTTGATGCCGAATTGCCAATTTGGTTTTCGTGCCAGGCATTCGACCATACATGCAGTAACGAAAGTAACCTCAGACATTTGTTGGAAACTAAACAACAAAGAATGTGTTGGAGCATGTCTCATTGATATGGAGAAAGCCTTCGATACGGTGTGGCTAGATGGACTAGTTTTCAAACTTCTTCAGGACAGGTTCCCCAGACACCTTGTCGCCATGATGTGTAATATGTCATACGGGAAATCATTTGTTGTAACTGA
Organism: Odontomyia ornata; assembly: GCA_963969285.1. NCBI lineage: Eukaryota > Metazoa > Arthropoda > Insecta > Diptera > Stratiomyidae > Odontomyia > Odontomyia ornata. The sequence goes on along the minus strand of OZ017738.1, from coordinate 349,799,325 downwards.
TGGAAATCTGACAACAATGCGCGAATTCAAGGTCTTGATTGGTCTACAGCAAGGAACAGTTACTGCGCCCCTGCTTTTCTCAATATTCATTCGCAAGCTATTGAACAGCTTTGATTTTAATGTCTCGCCCACGCGATCATTGGTAGCGTTTGCTGATGATCTGATCATCTATACGGCAGACCGAAAAGCTACAATTGTTCAGAGCAATCTTCAAAAAATGTTTAATGATGTGCAGCTCTACACTGACAATTGGCGAATGAAAATCAATGCGCAGAAGTGCGAAACAATTTTGTTTCGAACAACGCTGCAGGGGGCCAGTCAAGACCTGAAACGTAATTGGAAGGATTTCCACATTAAGGCTGGTGAGGGTAGTTCAGAACGGGTTCCACATAAATCCTGTGTTCGATACCTCGGTGTTCATCTCGATCAGTATCTGTACTGTACTGAACATGTGAAAATCATGCTCAGTAAAGCACTCAAAGTAGTCATGGCTCTTCGGCGACTCTTTCATTCCAGATACATTGATCAAAAAGTCAAACTTATTTGTTACAAGACCCTGGTTAGGCCAGTTTTGACATACGGATGCCAGATCTGGTACAACCTGAGTGCTAGTACTATGGAAAGGTTAAGAGTTTTCGAAAGGAAATGTCTTCGTGCATGTACTGGTTTGTACAGGAAGCCTGAGATGGATTGGAAGCACTTTATATCGAATAGAAAAATTTATCAAACCGCTCAAGTGACAAGAGTCGATATCTTCATATTGAAACTTCTTCGGAATCATATCGCAAGATCTGTAACTGTGAGTGAAAACCCTTGGATTTCACAGCCGTTCCATCCTACAGACGGGTATATAGCGACTTGCCTCGCTACTGGCTTCATTCCTCCAGAAGCATTCGTGTATTTGGACATGAATCGATACGTTTTTGATTCTGACGGCGTCCCAGTCATATATCACATATATAGACGGGCCACCGATAAGAAGATAAAATATCCTCCGAATTTGAGTTCACGAGACCAACAATTCGAATGGAGATACTCATTTGCTAGGTTCGTTGAGGCTGGTCGAGCTGAGATGGAGCAATCTAGGTATTGGTGGCTGAATGACAATGTCTAAATTATTCGTGTTTATTTTCTGTTTTTGTGCTTTTTCTTGTTGCTTAGTTTTTTAGATTCACCTCATTATTGCTACATCTAGAGTTGTTTATTTGTATTATAAATTAGGTATAGGTTTCAATATAAGGTAACTTTTTTTTTGTTTTTTTTTTATTGAACTTATTTAGAATTAGTGTGTAACATATTAGGTATAGGATATAAGTTCATTGTTGTGTTAGTAATATAAGTAATTTTTGAATAATGCTGGTTGGTTTTTTCTCCTTTTTCCAATTGAATCAAAAAATATGTAATAATCTTAATTAATTTAAATTAGCTAGTGTATTTTTTTTTCATTAAATGTGTTTAACTGATAACGTATAAATTTAGAGAGCCATTCGGGCCATTAAGTTTTTTATAGTTTTATTGTTTGGAATTTGCTTTATGTTCTTTTAAAAAATTATAACGATTGGTATTAAATAAAGTGCTTGGATGAGTATTAGAACCAGATCAATTGCAGTTCATAGAAAACAGATTTTTCACTAAAGAAGAAGCCCAAAGAATATGTCCTGAAGGAGTTCGTTTATTTTTGACAATAACAAATTACGTGGACAATATATTGAAAGGAAAGAGCCAAAAATAATTAGAAATCGTAATTATGACAAAAAATTATTGCACTGAGTATTTTATTATATTATATGCATTCTAAGTTTTTGAATTTGTCACATTAATTTCTGAATTTTTTTTACATTTATTTATATACAACTTTTTAGCCTTTACATAATCATTTGCAAAACAAATCTAAACTTCCCACGGGACACACTCAGAGTGCTTCACTGCTCTTCTGGCGGAATCATTTTGTAGTGTGAAGGCGTTGCGACATTGGGACGAGTAAACGCGGTAGATCATTCTTGGAGCGTTTAGCGAAGACGAGCTAAAGACCGTGTTGCAGGAGCTAAAACAGTGTTGGCGAGCAAAAACATTACCATCGTTGGAGAAGCTGGGACAAAAAGTGGTGTGGAAAGTGTATTGTGGCGGAAGAATTATTTTTTCGGTAAGTTCGGTACATTGTACGCTTTTTTCTGGGCTCACTCGTCTCGCTCACTTTTCATTAGAACCGCCATACAGGAAGCTAAACTTCCAAAAACTTCCGTTGAGGCCTTTGAATACCGCTGTCGGCTTTTCAATATTTATGACTTGTTTTCATTTCGATCTAATTTTGTGTTCTTTTGACGAGTGTAATCTTTTCGGATCTTTTGATTTTTTTTTCTATGCTTTTTATGTTTTCGTGAGGATCTTTCTGATCAACCACTATCGCTTATATCAGACTAAGAATTAGAAGACGAAGATTCCGAATCGGATGATGACGACGATGAACAGTTTGAAGATTTTTTGGATGTTTTAGATCTTGCATGTGATCCTGATCCTTCCTCCTTCTTCTGTTTCTATTTGTGGCTCTTTTTCTTCTTCTTTCTCGAAAACTTTGCTCGCTTTTTAATATTTTGTTGTTTCTCATGAAGTGCATTGTTGTGGGGTTCTGTCAAAGGTGTCATGTATTGTGTATCCGAATCTGAGCTAGTTGAATTGACATCAGGCAGAATTTCTTTACTTGGCTCTACTTATTACGAGTTTTTCTTAATAGCAAAGATACGATAAAAGTAATACGTTTTAATTAAAATCAATTCAATCTTTCGCACTTCGCTATCTTCTGAATGTCTTCAAAAGAAACAACCTTTTTCAATTCTTTTCATTCTCTTACTGACTAAATTATTTATCAAATCTCAAAAATGTTCCCTATTTTTTTCTTTTCTCCTATTTTTCGTATATGTTAAATCATGTTCGGAGGAGAGCTAGGTATGAAGGTGACCCTACGCTACGCACAAACGCTACTCAGATGGCTAATGAAATCCGTGATAAGATAAGGGTATACTGAAATGAGCAATGGGAGAACATTTTACAGGTCTCGAGCCTGGGTGTGGTAGTTTCTGAAGAATGTTCAAATACTTTTGAATAAGCAGTGAAATCGTGGTACCACTTATTTATGGTCCAAATGAAGAATTTGCAGATTCTCTGGAAATGCAATTTCGTGATAGCTCTTCAGACAAGGAGCACTTTGAAACTGAAAATAGAATTGAATTTTCTGTCAACAGGCTCCTGAGAGATAACTTTCACTAGGATTGAACCAACGATTTTAGACGGAACCAAAAACATTGGGTAGACGCTCAATAAACATAAAGCACCTAGACATGATACCATTACGGCCACAAAGGTATATGCTGGAAATCCTTTTCCAAGTTCCAGAATATCTGATGACTACCTGAAGGACCGAAGCCTGTTCTACGACACGGCACAGAGTCAACGAAGGATGGAAGTTACATTGGGTGCTGTCCAAGGATCTATCCAGACCTGTGGAACGTGTCTTACGACGGTCTACTGAGGCTGTACATGACAGATGAGTTGCGCTTAATCGGCTATGCGGATGATGTTGCGACTCTGGTCACCAAACGCACCGTTGAACAAGTGTAATTTAGGCTCCTATGGTAGGTACTATGGTACTTAGCAGAAAAATGGGGCACAGGTACAGAGAAGAAGAGCACTGAGGATTGCATCTTCATATCCGACAGTATATGATTTGTCGGTGAGAGTTATTGCAGGCATGATACCTGTTGCACTCATTGCTAGAGAGCGCTGTGCTATTTTTTTTTGCATCGAAAAGAGGACATGAGGGAGACGGTTGCCTGTGAGGAGAGATAACGCTCACTCAAGCTTGAAGGCGCCTCACGGCGTAACAAAACGAGACCTGGCCCGAAGTTATGTGTCAAACGATTCCAGGCTGGGATCATGGGTTGACAGGGGAGGTGTTAATGGGTAGTCAAGTCGCTTGCAAGTATGGGAGTTCCAAGGTGCGTAAATAACATTCACCTCCCAATCACAAGAAAAATATATCTTGGCTACCGGACAATATTTCACAAATAATTATAGACATCATTAATACAATAAACCGTTTCGAAAGTATCCTAATATATAGAATTCAGCGGTTATTATTGTATTTCCGAAACCTCAAAAGCACCCACAATTTTCACAACACTGAAGACCCATCAGTCTTTTCTCATCCCTGTCGAAAACTGTGGAAAGCGTGATTCCGCATCGACTCAATGAGGTTGTATCCGACAAATATATTATACCGGAAGAACAATATGGTTTCAAAGTTAAACACTCTACTGAACTCTAGTTAGTAGAGTGGTTCAACAAATCAAAACAGGGTTCAATTGCAGTAATTCAACTGGCCTAGTGATGTTTGACATAGATAAGGCCTTTGATAAAATCTGGCATGCAGGACTAATCTGCAAAATACATCAAATGAGTATGGCACTGCAGCTCACTTAAATTATTGGCTCCTTCTAGGAAGGCCGAACATTCCGTGTCAGAGTTGACAAACAACTCTCAAGCCTGAGACCAATTGATGCTGGAGTTCCTCAGGGCTCACCCATTTCACCGGTCCTATACAATATATTTACTGCAGATCTTTCCACCCTGCCTCCCAAAGTAAAACTATCACTGTACGCTGATGATAAGCAAGAGTCATCACTTCAAAGTTGAAACGATCAATAAATATTTTGTAGGAATATCTTCGTAAATAGTAAATTAAGATTAATCCCGACTAAACACAGGCACTTTTCGTCACAAGGAAAGCAAGTTGGGTAAACAGACCGACGCTCATGTCAGAAGGGTTTTGTATTCAATTTACAAAATGCAGTCACCAGATCAAATCAAATCAAGAAACATGTCAAAGACGAATTTATTGGAGAAAATATGAAATACAAAGATCATACTATTATTAACAAAGTTGAAAGAATTTCGACTTCTGAGGTTTTTGGTATTGTTATACTCATAAATATCTCCCTTGATAATTATTTCAGATGTCCATCCGCGACGGAGGAAACACATTTTTCATGTATTTCCCCCCTGTGCCCCCACTGAAGATAAAACTGACAGTTTAACAACTGTTTTGAAAAGCTCCCATGAAAACTTTTATTTCATACTCATATCGGCTACGTTTGGTAAATTTTTTTTTCAGGGGCCACTCTCCTGTACTGTCATCGTCGATTAATGGCCAATTTTTCGAATCCTAGAATGGCTACAAAACCCTTTTGCTAAGAGCTCTCTCCCACCTTCTTGACTTGTTTCACTTATGAGCATTAATTGTAGGTACTCATCTTCAGTCATTCATTAAATTGAATCAAGTGTTCAAAGCATGCACCTTAAACGTTGAAATTGGGAAAAAATAACTCAAAATTATTCAAACTTCGCATTTGAAACAGCCACTATGTTGTTTTACGATTACTGATACCACTAGCTGAACCTTTTCTCAAAGATATACATGACACCGATCATTCCTGAAATTTTCATGCAAATCCTAGCAAAACTGTAGTGTCTGAGTTGGTAAAAAGCACATGTTGTTTCATAGCCATATGTTGCCATAGTAATGAATGCAGTGTATATTGTTCCATAGTAATACAGGAAAATTAAAACCGCTATAACTTCGCTAAATATATCTCAATCTTATAAATAAACATCTACGTACTGAATTTCATTGAATTTAAGGGTACCGTTAAGATTTTATTCAAGAAAATATAAAATCAATAAATCATACTATTACTAACAAAGTTGAGTAAATTGTGGCTTCTAACGTATTTGTTGTTGTTGTACTCACCAAGGCCTACATTCCTGATTTTTTTCAGATTTTTCGGATCACAGGTGTCCAATCGCGAGGGGGCGGACACAAATTTTTCGTGTATTTCCCCTCCCTGTGCGCCCCTCGAAGCAAATTTTGCCAAACTAAGGCCTGTTTTGGAAAGTTCTCATCAAGACCTTTCGCTTGATACCCATATCGGCTACCTTCAATGAATTTTTTTTTCGGGGGGTCACTCTCCTATATGGGGAGACCCCCCTTAAATACCTCATAAAATTTTTTTGTAGTTGAACTTTGAAGAGATTACCACTTTACACCTACACACAAAATTTGATGTTACTGGCTTAAGTAGTTTCCGAAAAAAACTGCTGTGACACACGGACGGACGGACGGACGGACAGACGGACAGACTGGTCGCGAAACTAGTAGGTTTTTGTAAAATTATTTTACAAAACCCTAAAAACGACAAACCCTACAGACTCTTACCATTGATAACGAAACAATATACTGGGCACCAACTACATTTGACAAAAAACCCACATGGAAACAATATATACAAAATAAATGAGAACATTGCATTGGACTCCTCTCCTCTGTTTACCCTATTATTAAACCGAAAATAACAAGCCTTAAAAATTGAATGCTCTTATATAAACAGATTATACGACTGACGCTATTGCACGGTCGTTCTGCTTTCTGACAAACGACATAGACTAACAAAAAAGCACTCCAGTACCTCCAAAATATAATTATTAGAAATATCTTAAGAATTCTATGTGATATTAAAAACACTGAAATCTACAAGGACTTAAGAATTTAGACAGTCGAAAAATACGTACGTGACCAGGCACTGAAACTCTTTGACACAATTATCAACCATAATAATAGTATCCTGGTTTTCGTTCGAACTTTACAAAACAGGGATGAATTAGGGCTCCCAATCATAAACCAATAACATTGTTTTAATAACTGAAACTGGCTTAGGAAGGCAGATGGATATTGAGGTGCTCACAGATATAAGGGAGTTAAGTGCTAAATCTCAATAAGATACGGAAAGCTGACATAACGCCGGAATCTGTAATGAATCAGCCCTACGCCACTGACAACGATCCGCAGGTCGTTATTGGCGTCGACGGTTTGGGAACGGATTTTCAGTGCGGAAACGAATTCGTAGCTTACAATCAGAAGGAATGCAACATTGTATTTGTGGAATTAACCTACAATCCTCCCCGACAGCAAACAAAAACAAGTACTCATCAATGTCCTTACGCCGGAAAGTATTCGTCAGCTGAATGTCATCGTCGAGGTTTGTTCAGTTCATGCATGATTAGAACAACAAATTGTAATTGTCTTCTTATAATTTTCGCATGTTTAGAATTCAGTATTATTTGAATCGTACGAGAAAGAGTGAAGTTCGTCGAGGTTGGAGGTCTTCGTTGCCCGCGGCCGCATTTTCTTGTGTCGTCGGCATTTTGTAGCGTGCGAATAAATATAGTGGAAAGTGTGTGAAGTTAGTACTCAAAAAAGCCGGAAAAGCGGAGCCATCGCCGGGCTCGCCAACTGACGGATTTGTCAACGATTTGGTCCAGTGAAGACGACATTCATGTGGTCGCCCACTCGCGACCGGTGTTTCTGAAGGAGAATAGGCCCCAGAAAGTGACAGGGGAAGTGAAAAGCAAACGATTGGCCTATAGTCGGCGGCAAACAACATGACGATTAGCTCGTCCTTCTTACGATGTAAGAACGATTGTTAAAGCTGTTGGGGATACACTTTCAACGAACCGAGTATCAAATCAAATGCGAAGCGCTGAGTGCATTTAGCAATTACCCAGAGTACCAGATGGAACTCCTGGTTTCGTCTCTCGACGGTAATCTACTGTTATCGAAGTCATCTATAGTAAATGCTTTGCCTGCAATATCAAAGATTAAAACCATCATATGTGCCTTCAAATGAAAGCGAGTAAGCAGTAGGGCATGTATCGATTCAAGTTTAACGATATATGCCAGAATATTATGTACTTAAATGAAGCAGCAATGTCCCAGACTCCAAATGTTCCATTTTTTTTGTTCACGATATTTTTATAAAACTTATAGCTAAAGTGTTAACGTAGAATTTCCCTCATCGTGGTCCTAGATAGAATTTTTATCAGAATAAAATATTTTTAAAAGGATGATAAAACAACACAAAAGGGAATCGAATCTCACGAACAGAGGAAATATACAAGCAAAGAGAAATTGAGATAGTTTGTCTGAACTTTAGCCGAAAGATATTGGGTTTATAATTAAACCTGAAGTAATAATGATGCACAAATAATCTAGAAACCCTACAACAAATCTAAATAGGTTAGTTGTAGGGTTTCTAGATTAAACACAAGGAATAAGAGAATGAAATTTCATCAAACATAAACGAAAAATCTATTTAGCTAATTTAATTACAAAGGATAACGATAGAATATATGCAACCTAAATTTAATTACACTAGATAAAAATAAACAAAACGGTAGAATTCCAAAACTAAGTTAATAACATCAATTTAAATGTACTCCAGGATTTAGAGCATGTAAAGATTTAACTTTAGTTTATGTATCGATTATTACATGAACACGACAGACTGAATAACTTGAACAACTGCCAAGAGAACGCAAAAATTCAAATACAAGGCGGATTTGTTCTAGCAGCAAACGATTAAGCCCTGATTTGTTTTTGGAGCAAAAATCATTTACTAATTTTATGAAGAAGACAACCAACCAATATTAGGTCCATACGCTTGTAAACTTTTGGATTCGTAAAATGACCACTATTCGTATTTCAATTATCATTTAACATAATATTAAACACGAATGATTAATTGTATAAAATTCTCATATAGCGACAAAATAGCATAATTAATAAGAGTAGCTTACAGGATAAGATTGGATGAAAATAGAAATATTTTTATGGAATAAGTTCGAAATTGCCGTTTAGTTACAACAAATATAAACATATTTAACATAAACGCCTAGAGCAAAACAAAACACTCCGTGATAAATACACAAATTAAAAATTCATACAGCATAAAATGTAACCCTTTTGATAAGAATTACGCATACACTAAACCACTTAGATCAAATTTAGAGAAAGACCCATACAAAGAAGTTTTAAATCAATAATGAGACGACTGTTGATTGGGAAACTATTTATTAAAATGTGTAATAAACATAAGCAGTCGAGCAGCCCCGTGGTGATCAGGAGTGGCTGCTCCTGAAGAGATAAGGTGGTCACCCCGTCGAAACTGCTTAGTTTGTTGTTTTACTAGTGTGAAGTAAACTACATCCGTCAAGTTTCCATCCTTTAGGCAGAGATGAGTTGTTCACATCAGCCACTTTAACATCTTTAGGTTTGACATTCCCCTTGTAATGCAACGACCTTCTTCGGAGAAAGTAACGGTTGCTTTTTGTGTAATGTTTGCGTTTGTCTCAAGCCTCCGTGTCCGCTAACTTTTACGAGGCAAAAAAATATTGAATTACTGTAGAGTAGCTTAATTGACACCTAATAGAATATTTCTAAAGATAATAAAAAGTGATCGGTGCGTCTTGTAGAGTAGAGTACGCATGGTAAGTATTTTGTAGTGTAGCTTCGTGGCTCGACAAGAACTCGCCTCATATGATCCCGCAAATGCTAGTCGTCAAGCACGCGTACGCGGTCGTTAAGCGAAGCTAGTTAGCTGAGCTCGGTGTTGTTTATAGCTCGCTGACACTTGTGCCAGACCATCGGCACCCGTGTCCTACACGGGCATTTAAAAAAAACATTACAAATGTTCTCATTGAAGGCCCTACCTTGGAGCTAAAAATTACATGAAATTATCGGGAACGAGCATCCAAAGAAAAACGATGATTTTCTTTTTTGCAATTTCATCCCCCACCAGTAAATTTGAAAGTGAATTGGCTTTTGCCCGATTGGATTAATGCGTAGAAGATCTCATACTCACTAAATTGTTTTGCCTGTTCATATAGTCATAGTATCCAGTCAAAGTACCAAACAAATCTAATTTCTATTTCGCGTTCCCGAATTTTACCGACGCGGTACCTTTGTTGGTTTGTTTTTTTCTTTAGCGAAGTTTTTTTCGGATTCACGTTAACGTAGTGTATTTTTCGGTACCGCGTCGGTAAAATTCGGGAACGCGAAATAGAAATTAGATTTGTTTGGTACTTTGACTGGATGAATGAAGAAATACGGAGTAGCGTAAAATAGGTTTCCTCTCCGTATGATTGTGTTTTCGACGCGTTTGAAACGGGCGTTTAATGGTGGCTGAAAAATTGTAAATGAGCGTAATCCATTTTGAGACCCGCGAACGAAATCCTCTCCGATCTAGCTGGCCGACAAGCAGCCACCGCGAAAATGGATTACGGTGCACGGATTGGTTGACCGGTTAGTACCATTCGTTGGCACGACTCAGACTTAACGTCTAGAACCGATGAGAGGTCGGTTCCTCGTTCGGACTTTAGACTTAAAAAATCATTACAAATGTGAGAGTAATGTGAAAAAAAAAAAAAATAAAATAAGTGATGTTACACGTTTGTAACTCACTTTTCAATTTCAAGTTAACATTGATCTTTGTACTACTGCAGACTTACTGTAGATATAGCAGTTTCTTCTTTATTTTTCTTTTGAAATATACCGACACATAAACTAGCATGCATTCATATTAGAAAATGACTGATGGTTAACGTACGCATAGTTAAAAATATCTAAAGATTTATAACTTGAATTCTCTCCTCTATATATGTTCAGAAGTACCCAGTAATGCTGCCTAAATACGAATATGTTAGAACAAAATAATATGAATTGCTAAAGCTAACTTACGTCTTTCCTTTCCAGCAAACCCTTCTTTTCCAGCAGGAATGGCAGCGAACGGTGAGTATGCCGTTACGAGGGTAGGGTTCTCGTAATCCGCGGATGACCGGTTTCGCGTCGCGTTCGGTACGCGGTACCATAGTTTGTTTTGCGTTTTTTTATTAAGAGTAGATTATTTCGAAGTTCGCGTTAGAGTAGGATATTTTTCGGTACCGCGGCGGTGATATTCGGGAAAGCGGAATTAGATACAGTTTTTGTTGTTGGCTGAAGGAATGGAAGAAATACGGAATAAAGTAAAGATAGGTGTCGTTTCCGTATGGTTGTATTTTCGACGCGTTAGTAAATCGGGCATGTGAACCGGTGGCTGAATTTTTGTATTTCGGACTTAGTCTGCTCGCGTAAGACTCGCGACCGAACTCCTCTCCGAACTAGCTAGCTAGTCAGCAGCCACCTCGGAGTGGACTAAGGGTATCCGGACTTGTTGACCTGAAGGGTACAGTCCGTTGTCACTTTCCAAGACTTCACGTCTAGAACCGATGAGAGGTAAGTTCAGGTTTCCTTTGGGAAATTTCGACGGTCGAGTTTTTGTGCAAATGAAAATCATTACAAATCCAACTTCGCAAACAACATGCTTGACAACAAATGCACACTAAATGACTTTAGAAAAACCATTAAGCTGCTACAAACACAACAGAAAGGGTGACGTCTGAACGTACTAGAAAATATGGATACATGCAAACAAAAAACATTTAAACGAAACGAATAAAAAATGAACAAACACCCATTCATATGTATTGTAATATTCGAGCCCTTAAAACTACTCTACAAAAAAATAAAGAAACAAGTTGGGTAAACAGACCTACGCTCATCTCAGAAGGGTTTTGTATTCAATTTACAAAATGCAGTCACCAGATCGAATCAAATCAAGAAACATTTCAAAGACGATTTTATTGGAGAAAATATGAAATACGAAGATCATACTATTATTAACAAAGTTGAACGAATTTCGACTTCTAAGGTTTTCGTTATTGTTATACTCATAAATATCTCCCTTGATAATTATTTCAGATGTCCATCCGCGACGGAAGAAACACATTTTTCATGTATTTCCCCCCTGTGCCCCCACTGAAGATAAAACTGACAGTTTAACAACTGTTTTGAAAAGCTCCCATGAAAACTTTTATTTCATACTCATATCGCTTACGTTTGATGAATTTTTTTTTCAGGGGCCAGTCTCCTGTACTGTTATCATCGATTAATGGCCAATTTTTTGAATCCAAGAATGGTTACAAAACCCTTTTGCTAGGAGCTCTCTCCCACCTCCTTGACTTGTATCACTTATGAGCATTAATTGTAGGTACTCATCTTCAGTCATTCATCAAATTGAATCAAGTGTTCAAAACATGCACCTTAAACGTTGAAGTTGGGAAAAATAACTCAAAATTGTTCAATCTTCGCATTTAAAACACCCACTATTTTGTTTTACGATTACTGATACCACTAGCTGAACCGATTCTCAAAGATATACATGACACCTATAATTCCTGAAATTTTCATGCAAATCCTAGCAAAACTGTAGTGTCTGAGTCGGTAAAAAGTGCATGTTGTTCCATAGCCATACGAGTATGTTGCCATAGTAATAAATGCAGCGCATATTGTTCCATAGTAATACAGGAAAATTCAAACCGCTATAACATCGCTAAATACCTTCAACCTTTATGAAACTTTCAGGGTAGACCAATCTTATAAATAGGCATCTACGTACTGAATTTCATTGAATTTAAGGGTAGCGTTAAGATTTTATTCAAGAAAATACATATATCATACTATTACTAACAAAGTTGAGTGAATTGCGACTTCTAACGTATTTGTTGTTGTTGTACTCACCAAGGCCTACATTCCTGATTTTTTTCAGATTTTTCGGATCACAGGTGTCCAATCGCGAGGGGGCGGACACAAATTTTTCGTGTATTTCCCCTCCCTGTGCGCCCCTCGAAGCAAATTTTGCCAAACAAAGACCTGTTTTGAAAAGTTCTCATCAAGACCTTTCATTTGATACCCATATGGGCTACCTTCAATGAAATTTTTTCTCGGGGGGTCACTCTCCTATATGGGGAGACCCCCCTTAAATACCTTATAAAATTTTTTTCTACCTGAACTTTGAAGAGATTACCACTTTACATCTACACACAAAATTTGATGTTTCTAGCTCAAGTAGTTTCCGAGAAAAACTGCTGTGACACACGGACGGACGGACGGACAGACTGGTCGCGAAACTAGTAGGGTTTTGTAAAATTATTTTACAAAACCCTAAAAACAACACAATAACTACGGACACGGAAGCACGGAACCAAACCATAAAAACCCATAAAAGTTAAAATGAAATCACCAACTTCTACTTACCTGTAGAGTAAAATAATAAAAATACTCACGCAATAAACAAAAAAAAATTAAGGGACAACGACCTATACAGAAGAGAATCCTACTACCTGCTGGCATAAAAACGAACGAGTATATACCTGGTGACTAAGTACCAGACGACCTGGAGAAATACTAATCAGAATAAAAAACGGCACTGAGGACGGTTCTGCCTAAGCACAATTATAACAAGGGAAGACGGGAAAAGTTCCGAAATCCAGACTTTATTAGGTGTTGTGCACCGGATCTCGTCTTATACATTTCTGAAGTTATGACTGAATGACGATTTAGTTCAAATGAGTTAGTTAATTAAGCTCCTATTCAGTTATTCATCTATATGTCGTTTTCTGTCATCTAGTTTCAACCACGTTAGTCGGATACCAGTTTTCTGGAGTTCGTCCATCTCAAGCAGTATGAGCTATGAATGGTACATCATACGAGATTATAATTGTTTTTCCGAATTGCTATTAAAATATGTAAGTCATCGCTGAGATGGGGACATTTTGGTATCCTGAAGATGACGTAATTCGGATCATCATTCGCAGACAGTAGACATACATAGTAGAATAGTGTTAGTTACAGCGTGAATAAACTGTAGCGTTGAGTTAATTTTAAGGAAGCAGTTGAGCTACTCCGTAATTGGCTGTGGCTGTTCCTGATGAGAACGGGTAGTCAACTTACCGAAACTGCTTATCTTCTGTTCTTCAATATAACTACTTCCTAGAGAGAAAGTGACAGTTGCGTTTTAGCTTCATACTTGTTTTAAAATTTCCGGCTTCAGTGTCCGCAAATTATAGCTTCGTCATTAACAAACATGAATGAATGAACGAATGAATGAAAGGTCTTGATGAGAACTTTTCAAAGCAAGTCTTAAAATGACAAATTTTGCTTTGAGGGGTGCAGGGGAAGGGGAAATGTACGAAAATGTTGTGTCCTTTGAACCAAAAAATCTGAAAAAAAATCATGAATGTAGGCCTTTATGAGTACAACAACAACAAATACATGAGAAGTCGAAATTCAATCAACTTTGTTAGTAATAGTATGATTTATCGATTTTATGTTTTCTTGAATAAAATCTTAACGGTGCCCTTAAATTTAATAAAATTCAGTACAAAGATGACCTGTCCTGAAAGTTTCATAAAGATCGAATGGTATTTAACGAAGTTATAGCGATTTGAATTTTCCTGTATTACTATGGAACAATATGCTCTGTATTACTATGGAAACATATGGCTATGGAACAATATGCGCTTTTTACCGACTCAGATACTACAGCTTTGCTAGGATTTGCATGAAAATTTCAGGAATGATAGGTATCATGAATTTCTTTGAGAATTGGCTCAGTTAGTGGTATAAGTAATCGTAAAGCACAATAGTGGCTGTTTTAAATGCGAAGATTGAATAATTTTGAGTTATTTTGCCCCAACTTCAACGTTTAAGGCGCATGCTTTTAACACATGATTCAATTTAATGAATGACTGAAGATGAGTACCTACAATTAATATTCATAGGCGAAACAAGTCAAGGAGGCAGGAGAGAGCTCCTAGCAAATGGGCTTTGTAACCATTCTAGGATTCGAAAAAATAGACCATGAATCGATGATTACAGTACAGGGGAGTGGCCGCTGAAAAAAAAATTTCATCAAAGGTAGCCGATATGAATATCAAATGAAAGTTCTTTATAAGAGCTTTTCAAAACAGTACTTAAGCGGAAAATTTTTCCTTCACAAGGGCAACAAATACCTTAGAAGTCGAAATTCGATCAACTTTGTTAATAATAGTACATTTTATAAATTTTGCTTTTTTGCCTATAAAATCAAGATGGGATCCTTAAATTTTCCGAAATCTATAATTTAAGTTTTCTAAAAGTAATTGTATATGGTTCGAAAATTTCACAATAATTGAATAATAAACAGGCAAGTTGCAGCCGATTGAATATTTAACAATTATAACAAACTTAACACGTGATACTAGGGAGATACACCCTTGCAACGGACCTAGACACTACAACTATGTAGGAACTTTGATAAAAATTTTAGAAATGGTTTGTGATATTGATGTGTAATCATGACTAATCAAGCGTCGGGGTCAAAACACTTTAAACAAAATGGTGGCAAGTTTAAAATCATAATAACCATAATAATTTTTCGAACTCAATTTATGGAATGTGTATATTAGTCAAGTTTTGATATGCAGAATACATTGTTTGATTTAGTAATTGTTTTACAATACCCTTCTGGCAGGAGCATCCTCCTGCTACTTGAACTTGTAATAGTTTAGTTTTGAGGCATGATATAAAAAAAATTGGCTAGCCAGCACGCGTACGCGGTCGCAAAGCGAAACTAGTGACTGAGCTTGGTTTTGTTTTATAGCTCGCTGACCTTTGAGACATAATTTTGTCAGCTGAGTCCAGAACGGACCCTAAACACTCCGATTCTTTACAATAATTTGCTGATAATAAGTTCGGTCTTAAAGATGCCTTTACTTAAAATGTGAAGTCTTATATGCGTCTGTTTGGTATCTTTGTGCTAAGTGAGTTTCGGTATGATCGCGTGGTGTAGTGGGTAGATTGATTACCCCATAAGCCAAAGGTTCCTGGATCAAATCCCGTTGGTGACAATGAGATTTGTTTCTAGTGATTCTTCGGACGCACAATAAAACTGTTCAGTTGTGATACGTACTGGATTGAAATCGCATATATCGCAGCTATGTAGACGGTTGCACGGCCAAAGCGTGGTACTGACTATATCATCTTCTCGAGTGCCGATACATACGATCCAGATGATGAGATACTCTATCTATAAGCGAAGGTCCGAAAGCGGTTGCAGAGTCAATGAAAAAAAACCAAAAAAAAGTTTCTGTGAGTGGTTAATCAATTAACAGAATACATGGGAGACAGTGGGTTAGGCCTACTTTTATTGTGGCATATTTTTTATGATTCGAAATTAAATTGCTTTTTTTATGTCGATAGTTAATATTCTACTGAAATTTGAAATTCGAAAACAGTACACAAATATCTCCAAAATTTACAGTTCGCGCATTAAAATTGAATTTTTTAACATTTATTCTAACCATAGGTTACGTGGAGATTGTTTTTCCATAAGAATCAACGATTTCTGATGAAAATAGATAAAAGCGAATATTTTTATCATGAAAATTAATACATCCTCAACCGAATTTTCATATTTAATATTAATTTATGCACAAACTTTCGATTCTATTGTTTACAAGTTTGAAAACCCTACTGTGAGGAAGTCCCAACATACTTAAATATTAACATTCGTGCATTTTATTCGTATTACGTACGTTATGCTCATTTGAAAGATCTACTATGAACTGAACATGATAGCGGCAAAGATCATTATGAAAACAAGCATAAAGCATACATCAAAATGAAAGACTTGAAAATTCCTACGTTACAAGTTTAGGCAAAGTAAAAATTGGTGTCTTAGGCATTCATCAATAACAGCTGAACTCATATGTATCTATGTATGTATAATAAAACCGGAATTTATATGTATGAATACAAGGAACCGTTACTACATTAGTCAACGATATACGTTTGCGGTTTATATTCATGTTAAAAATAGCGAGTTCGACATTCCCATCATTATCGAATTATACATTAAATTGTTTAACTATTTGTTTACAGCTACGAGTATTGGCGCAGCCCAATATAATTTTTTTATTTCTCCTTTTATTCACTCATTTGGCTCAGTCAATTTGAGCCCAGGTGCTTTGTTATTTGCCTAACAAATCATTAAAACGTGTTCAAAATCACATAACTGACCATGCACATAACTATTACTTAATTCAATTTCACGAACAATGTGTTGGGAATGGAATTAGTGCAACTAGTAGAATAATGACCAATTCAAAAAAATTTCTAGCTCAGGTGTATGAATTAAACCGAGTGCACATGTGAAATATGGCCTAGAGGAATATACTGTTACTCCCTGGTTTGTTGCTATGAATATTAAATGCAGACACATGCTCAATTTACGCCAGTTAGGCTGCATTCAAAGTTGGAGCTTATTGGCTTAAGATACGCGTACATATGTGGGCAGCAATGTGTTAGTGTTGATTGTTGGTAGTTAAACATGCGAAATACAATGTTGGTAACAATGGGTAAGTGTAATGAGTCACATCAATATCGTCTTGTCCTCTTTACATCTCATTCTGATTTCTTCTTAGGCGTTTTTTGTTGTTGAATGTTTTAATTCTAACAGAGCAAATGTACAAGGAATCGGCTTACCTGTGGATAAAGTGGGCGCGTCGACAAGTTCAACTACTCCACGCAGGCGTGTTTAATTTATAATAGACGAGGGCGTTGCATTAATCCAATATTTGCAGCCAAAAATAAGATTCCTATACTCGTATAAATGAGGCCAGAGTGTTGAGCGAGTTGTGCTTCCGTTTTCAAATAAGGTATACAAGGTTCACCCTAAGGCTAGCGACGGAGGTGTGTATTTAGATAAGGATAAACAAACTTAGATTATAAACAAATAATAATTCCCAGTTGCATAATATTCAAGCATGCCGTCTATATGTGTCTAACTAACTACCACAAAGTTACACAGGGAGGCGACAAAGTTTTATTCAATCGTTCAAGCTCGTAACCGCAAAAGGGAAGGATCGATACGGAAAATGAAAAGACGAGCAAATCTCGCACTCAGCAATATAATGTACAATGATCTGCTGAACTTCGAAATTCCTGAGACAGAAGACTATGAGAAGGAGTGACCTCGTACAACTCAGAAGTTATGAGGAGTAGGGTGATGAATGATTGAGATAGTTGTTCAATTGACGTGTGAAAGCTAGCGATCGTCGTGCTGATGAAGTGGAAGACGTCAACAGTCAAACCGTTAATATTTAACTCCACCGAGGTCCCGACCAGCAAGTCGTTCAAGTGCCCGGGGTGACAGCACTTATTGAGATTCATCCGCAAAGCGGGTACTAGTGGCCGTAATTAACTACTATTGGCTAATGTCTAGGTGTGGGTTGACGCAATGCGTCCTTACAGAGGCCCAAAAGCGGATGCATTACGTCACAATACGCACCAGGCTTTTAGACTTATTGAACTGTTCTTTTAGACCAATTGAACAGCTGTTGACAGTTTTTGCTTTCGTTCTATGCCGTAGTAAGTAGGCGTTGGCTGACGCCAGGAAAATTAAGAAGCAAGAACAGGAAGCGCTGAAAATTGACGGTGCATTCTAATCTGTCCTTGTCTCAAGTAGTTTTTTGTACAGAGAATGTGTCATTTGTCAGGTTAATAAAGTCATGTTTAGACCCGGGTTGATTAGGGTTGTCTAAAATCACATGAAAGTGAATCCACCCTGATGTCACGCGTGAGTGGTACCTCAGGCATAGCCGAGATTGAAGCTACGAAGGAAGTTTTTGGTGAGTGCGTGTTGAATGCAGCAAAACTCTACGCTGAACATAAGTGCAGCACCTTTGCATAGACAAATATAGCAACAAGCTATCTTTCTTCATCCCATACCTAGGCAGTCACTCAGAAATAATTGGATGTTCCAATAGCAGCAGCACCAGCGAACACAGTGACAACCACACGTTGATACATTTTTTTGTGGTAGGGAGGTGAATGCCATTTATGCACAGAGACTGGACTACCAACTAAACACCGCCCCTGTCAACCTGAGAACCCAGCCTGGAACCGGTTGACAAATTACTTCGAGCCAGGTCTCGTTTGGTTATGCCGTGAGGCGCCATCAAGCTGGGGATCCCTTTCCTAGTGGAGACGGGAAGAGGAAGTGCCAGAAAAACGATCCCCCAGCCTCAGCGCCCCCAGCTGCTGTGAGTCCCTTTTATATTTTAGGACTGCCCGAGCATAATGTGCCACCTGGTTCCATTTGTCGGCCGATTCGAGCATCACTGCAACTATATTATCTGGGGTGACCTCTCCCGTCTCTCTGTAGAGTTCCCTTCGCAGCCTGACCCATTTTGTACACGCAAAAACTGTGTGGCAGGAATCGCCCTCCTCTCCTGGGCAAAACCGACAATCGGAAGACCGTGGGTTACCAGTCTTGTGCAGGTAAGACTGAAAACACCCATGCCCGCTCAAAAGCTGAGTCAGATAGACGTCAGTCTCACCGTGCCATCGATTCAGCCACGGTCTCACATCCGGGATGAGGCACGCAAGACTCCTGCCAATCGTTGAGCGAGCGCTGTCTTCCCTCGCGGACAACTATCTCCCTCGCATCCTCGTTTCGGCGCAGGTAAATAGCGCGGCGCTCTCTAGCAAGGACGCCGACAGGTATCACGCCTGCAATAACTCTCACCGCCGGATCAGAGACTGTCGGATACGAAGATGCAATCCTCAGTGCTCCTCTTCTTTGTACCTGTGCCAGGCGTTTTCGGTATACCTCCTTGCTGAGAGCGTCGCCCCATACTTCTGCTCCGTACATTAGCACTGACCCTACAGCACTCATCAAGAGGCGTCTTCTTGACGGGCTGGGCCATAAGTCGACTCAGGGCCGATATTCCCAAAGCAGCCTTCTCAGCCGTTGCTCTGATTTGCTCAGAGAAACTCATCTTCGAGTCGATCAGTAGCCCCAGATAAATCACCGATGGCTTAGATTCGATTCGTAAGTCTCCAATACTGATTATCCTTACTCTAGGGATTCTCGTTTTTGTCAAGATGACCACTTCGGTTTTCTCCAGTGCTAAAGCGCCCAGCGACCAGAGCCGCAACATCATCTGCATAGCCGACGGAGCGCGACTCATCTGGCATCTCAAGTCTCAGTGGCCCGTCGTAAGACACGTTCCACAGATCCGGACCAAGGATAGATCCCTGGGCAACACCCGATGTAATTTCCATCCTTCATTGGCCCTGTGTCGTGTCGTAGAGCAGGCTTCGGTCCTTTAGGTAGTTCTTCAAAAGCCGCATTAGATATTCTGGAACTTGAAAAGAATTTTCAGTGTATCCAGCTATCTAGCGGAGTTGAAGGCGTTCCTGACGTCGAGTGTCACCAACAGAACGCTCGGTCGCTTGTTGCGAATATATGCCTCTGCCTTTTGGACCACATTTACCACCTCTGCAATCGCATCAATGGTAGAACGTCCTGCTCTAAAGCCGTACTGCCGAGGAGATAGGTCTCCAGCAGCATGAATCGCATCAGTTAGTCTTCCCTTGATGAGTTTCTCTAGCACTTTCCTATCCGTGTCTAGCACGCACAACAGGCGGTATGCAGACGGCGATTCGAGCTTTCCCTTCCCCTTGCTGATCAGCACGAGCCTCGCCACCTTTCATCGTACCGGGAAAACCCCGTTCCGTAGGCAAGCGTTGAATGTGCTGAGTAGCAAGTCTGGACAATGGTGATAGACAAGCCACAACACCTCAGCTGGAACACCATCTGGACCTGGAGCCTTCCTCGCTTTTAATGAGACGACTGCCTCTTCCAGTTCCAGCTGTGTGAAGAGTGGACACACGACTGGTGTTTCACCATGGACAGCGTCAACATGGACGGGATGGGCGGGGAAGAGTCCCCGCACTATCGCGCCCATCTTTTTCGCGTCATGTATACAAGGCTTCTGTAGGGCAAGGCCCCACGGATCCTTGTTCGGATTGTCCACTAGGTCTTGCCAGCAGCGAGCCTTGCTGTTGTTTATCAATTTGCGAAGGCATTTCCTGGCCGACTTATATGATGCCACCCAGTTGCATGCCTCATCACGGTTCCGCGCCCGTTGAGCCTCACGTCGAAGCTTGTGACACTCCCTTCGCTTTTCAGCGATTTCGGTTGACCACGAGTACACTGGGGGCTTGCCGTGCCGGGGTTTTCGACGGGGCATAGAAGTGCAGCACGTAGTCGTAATGATGCTCATAGTATTGTTCACCACGTCTTGAGCTGCCAGTTCTTCCGTCCCCTCCGAAGCTCCCTGCAGCGGCTCACCTGCTGTGAGCACCTCGACGAACCTTCCGATTTTCCATCCAATTGTAGAAAGCCGAGAGCACGGACGCCGGGAGACAGCATAACTTATCTCCAGTAGAATGCACTGATGATCACTGGCTGAGTAGTCCTCTAATACTTTCCAATTGTGTATCCTCCGTACTAAGGGCTCTGAGGCGAATTTCACGTCCGATATGGTTCCCTCACAGCCAATACGGAAGTCGGCGTATTTCCGGAGTTTAGTACGACGGGCGCCGTCCTGGCCGCCATTTCCAGGGTTCGTTTTCCCCGCGGATTCGTTTGAGGCATGCCCCATTCGATTGCTTTAGCGTTGAAGTTGCCTGCAACGAGTACCTTGCAATCTGCGTTCGAGAAAGAAAGATGATATCGGTTCGTTAGGCGTTAGGTACACACTAAAGAAGGTGATCCCTGAGCACCGAACCCACACGAAACCATCCCCCCGTTCACAACTCTTCGCTTGGAAATCACTGTTTCGAATCCAGATGGCGGCAGTGCCAGTTTCGTCAGAATACCATAATGCGGGACTTTTATCATGGTGTTGCTCACTTAGCAGCAAGAAGTCGGCTTTCATGTCCCTCGCAAACTGCTCAAGCAGATTTTGGGCGGTTGAACTGCGCTGTAGGTTTAGCTGCAGGATGCGGGTCATCGAAGTTCTGATTTTGCCTTGGCTACGGCTTCCTGGAAAAACCCGGCATTTTCCTGATCCTAAGACGTGTGCGAAATCAGGTCTTGGATCAGCATCCTTGCAGATAATACAGTGTGCCTTCTTCGTACACTCTTTTCTTTTATGTCCCATTTCACCGCGTTTGTAACATAGGGAACTCCTATCGGGTCCTTTGCATACTTGTGTGGTGTGACCATAGCCAAGGCATTTGAAACATTGAAGAGGCGTTGCTCTTCACCGTATCCTACAGACAACCCACTCTATTCTTACTTTGCTCTTGTTCAGTAATTGTTCGGAGTCCTTTTCGGTCAAGTCAACTATGGCCATGCGTTGTCGACTCTTGTTTTCTGGTATCAGTCTCGCTTTGATCCTTCCCACGCTAGGGAACTCCCTTTTGATGGCCTCTTCTACCTCGGCCAGATCCGTCACGCAGTCAATGTCGATCGTTGCCATCGGTTCGAGCGAGGCTATGGTTGCGCATTTGTCGAGGACTTTCTTTACTGCGTCGCAGAATGCTTCCTTATTGCCGGCCTCTGCT
The DNA here is from genome assembly GCA_963969285.1 of Odontomyia ornata. Taxonomy (NCBI): domain Eukaryota; kingdom Metazoa; phylum Arthropoda; class Insecta; order Diptera; family Stratiomyidae; genus Odontomyia; species Odontomyia ornata. The sequence goes on along the minus strand of OZ017738.1, from coordinate 349,777,163 downwards.
CTAAATTCGACCATTATGTGGCCCGACTGTGTTGGTCGTACTGCTTTAATGGTAGTGCTGGTGTCTTCGGGCCTTACGTTTCCCCTGATGTCCCGCAGTACCTCCGCGTCGGATCGGCCATCTTGGGGTTTTACGAGCAGTGCCTGCTGCTGGAGTCTTCGTCGGGGCTTCTGCCTCTCCTGTTTTGCATCAGGTCCTTTTTCGGATTGGGCGTCCGTGGGAACTTTACTTTCTGGCACTTTTTGAAGGAGTTTCATTGCCGCTTTCTTCGCTCCTTTTGTAGGCACTATCTGGAACCTGTGACTTGGTGCTCCACGCCCATCAAGTGCCTCTTCCTTCCTTCTTTCATCCCGATCTCCTTCGATTGGGCTAGACGCCATTCTTTTATTGATTTTTAATGGTGGAGCTATCTGCATGTGGCCTTCAGATTTCGTCCCCAACGCCTCTTCAGCCTTCTGCTCATCTTCGGCCCTTAACCAGCTCCTCGGAAAGTAGTCTATGCGATCTAGGAGCTCCTCTAGTTCAAGGAGCCCAACCTTTACTGCTTTGCTGATTTTAAGGGGGTCGCATGGAGATTGTATTCTTTTCAAGACATCTCCTGCTTTTCGGAATAGCCTTTCTTCTTCTTATCGCTGGGCGGCAATTGTACTTTGAAACCATCCTTGGGAGAGGTTATCGCTTTCCGTTTCCGAATGCAGTACTTCCGCCACATTTTCGACGTTGGCGGTGCAATCACACAACGTCGCTTTATTTGTCTGGTCACTCATTGATTTTCGTGCCGTAATCTCCTCGTTGGCCTCAGGATGTTTCTTTACTATGTCGGGATTTGCAACCTTGCATCGGTCACTCCGGTAACGATTGCAGCAGTGACCATCAAATTTTCGGTGCTCTTTATGTTATCTTCCACCGCTCGAACACCTGAAGCGTCCTGCAGAGTTTCCCGCTTTTCCTTAATCGAACGTTCTGGCGTTCGCATAATTTTTTTGCTGCGCCCGAACGCCGCAGGAATCTCAGTCTGAGCCAGACTGTCTGCTAATCTCCGTTTTTCGTCCGTCTTCCCTGTCATTGTATTATTCGTCGTTTTTGTCATGGTTTGTACTGCTCTCGATGTACTGTTAACGTCGTGGTTGTTATTATTTGTTATTTTCTTTTTTTGGAATTTTTTGATCGTTTTTATGTGTTTTTGGTTGCTACAGTTTTATTGGGTCCCCCCTCGGAGCCGCTATCTTCGTTCGTGTGTGTACTGGCCTTTTCGGTCCCATGGTTATCTTTGCAGAGCGGGGAGGCCATGCGAGGGTTGGCACAAGCCCTTAGGGGGACAAGTGCTCAGAGCCAGACCAGCGCTAATCGGGAGGCCGTCTCAACCGAACCTACACCACCAACCCAATGGTGCGAGTTTCGAGGCTTGCCAAGGTTTTACCGGGACGGAGATGGTATGATAGTTGAATTGGAGCCGTTCACACACGAGTGTCACCTTGGCGCTACTGTGCAAAGCAACCAGGTCCAAACCATCACATCCGCCAGCACAAAGCATCAATTCCAGTTCGTTGTCCAAAGCGTAGTCCAGATCCAATCAGAGTCGTTACCTGTCATCCCATGAGGGAACCTCACGGCGCCCCCCATATCCTCGGGTCTGTGGGGGCGGCGCTCCCCAAAGAATGCTAGCCTCCAAGATTGCTCTTGAGGACCGATATTCCCCCTGCGGGAATTTTCTCGGGTACGTGGGGCGGAACTCCCCAAAGAATGCTAGCCTCCAAGAGTATTCCTGTCGACCAGCATTCCCCCTGCAGGGAATACATTGCAGGTGTTTCTGCAGGTACCGTGCCCATCTCCACTCAACATCGATTTTACAGTTGCGACAAAAAGCGTAACCAGCTTGTCATGTATACTATATTACACAGTCTAATACAAGTTGCACGCCAACGCGGATGTTTCATTTTCTTTAAGTAATTTTACAAGTACTTAGGTTCATATTTTAAATTTTTATCATTTATTTACACATTAAATTTTCAGTAATTAAGTAAAACCTACCGAATTATCTTTTCAATATAAAGTATCTGGAGTCCGGGAGATCGGCTTCCAGAAGGAAAGTGTTCCGACATTTGGTCCGACGAGCCGAATATCAGTGCCATCCCAAGGAGAAGTTGTCGATCACAATTGTTACAATATCTGAGGTACTTCGCACGTAAGACCTCATGAACTAAACGGTAAGTCGATATAATTTATCACCCGGTATTTTATTTGCTTTCCCGTTAACTCATTCTCCCTTAAAAATTGTTCATAAAAATGGCTTCGATTGAGCCTAAAAATGAAGTTATAACACTTATTCGTAAACGCGGTGTTATTAAAACGCGAATAATTAAAGTGCAACGCTATATAGAGGCGGACATTAGCGAGATAGACATTGATACGCTGCAAATAAAAATAGATGCCTTGATAGAAAATTTTAAACCTGCAAAGCGATAATCAGCAAAATATCACCAATGTACAGAAATCATATAGAGACCGACGAAACTTGAGGCAAAGAAATATGAATCAGGGTTTAACGTGCGTAGCGACAGTCCAACTGAGAATCACAAGCAACCGATCGTCTAACCCAGTATGCTATGGTATACACTCTATTTACAAATGTACAGCATTTCATCGAATGGCCATCAGAGAAAGACGGCAATTTATTACACAAAGCAAACATTGCTTCAATTGTTTACTCATGAACCACTCTGCAAAAGATTGCAAGTCCGGGGGATGCCGTGTTTTCAATGAGAGACATCACCGCTACTTACACACAAGCGAAAGCGCAAAAGAATGATAAATCATGCGAACCAACAAAATCATGACTAGAGAAAGATTTGTACGAGACCCTGACGCTATACTCGAGTGCACATTTAGACGACATCATACTGACCGCCTTGATTTACGTGCGCCTTTGAGCGGCGGGTCCTGAGGCCAATAATCGGAGCGAAGCTAGACGGGGACTAATGGCGAATTCGATACAACCATGCGCTGTATAAGATTTTTGACGACCCAGAGGTCTCAACGATTGTCATACTGCGGAAGCTGCAATGGGCTGTACACATAAATCGTATGGACAAACAACGGATATCTAAAAATGTATTCGTTGAGAGAACTGAAGGCCGGAGACCAGTGGGGAAACCGAGGAAACGCTGGTCTGGCTCGGTTGACGAAGACAGTTCATCGCTGTTCTGATTTCGAAATTGGAGGATGCGGTTAATGGATCGAGACAGATGGAAGCGCTATTTGCAGGGAGCGAAGGCCCGAGAGGGGCTGTAGTGCTAAGAAGAAGAAATAATAAAATGTTAATTTCATGCCGAGCTATCGTAGACACTGGACGTTCCTGAAATCTTGTCACAGAGGAACTAGCCATAGTCTTAAAATTACCGCATACTCGCAAATCTTTCGAAATAAGTGGATTGAACAATCCCACAGCCACTTCGAATTTCAGTGTTTAAATAACAATCAAATCACGGCACAATGGATTTGAAACGATCCTCGAACTTCTAATTGTCTCATCAATTACATCGTTCACTCCAACACACCAAATTGACCGAAAAATATATCTTCACCCCACAACTTAAAGTTGGCTGATTCGGAATTTCAGATACCAGCGCCAGTACATATATTACTTGGAGCAGGCGCGTCACTGGGAACGCTATGCATAGGACAAATTACGCTTTTGTCTTCACCTGATCTGGTACTACAGAAAACACGCCGCGGTTGGCTTGTTAGAGCCAATTCGTCTTTATATCAAGCTTCAGCCAAAAGCGCTAAATGACACTTACTAACATACAAGCAGAAATAGATCGATTCTGGGAGATAGAAGATTGTACGACAAAACGTCATTCATCCAGCGAGGAAATACAATGGGAAAACCATTTTACCGTACATGTTGAACGGGACACTAGTGGTCGGTATACGGTTGCTCTTCCAGTTAACGAAAAAAAAGGACTCTTTAGGGGAGTCCCATTCAATGGCGCTTAAGTATTTACAAGCTATAGAACGAAGGTTTAAAAGGGACACCAATCTTCACTTACAATAAAAAAAGGTCATAAAAGAATATCTTGATCTAAAATTAAAAGAACAACCTGAAGACGGTTTTCATTTACCGTACTAAGCCGTGATAAATGAATGCAGTCTAACTACCACTGGATTACTACTGAACGAAACTTTATTAAGAGGACCTAAGATACAGTGTGATATTTTTAGCTTGTTATTGCGATTCAGACTCCATAATTATATCTTGTCAGGGGATATTGAATAGATGTACTTGCAAATAAAAATTCTTCCGGAAGATCCACCTTATTTGAGAATTTTAAGGCGTGATGATAATGACAACTTAACAGCATTACAATTCAATAGACTAATATGAGGGCTTAAGTATGCATCATTTTTGGCGCTCCACAGCTTGCACCAATCAGCTGATGACGAATCGACGAGGTATCCGTAAGCCGCAAAAGCCATTATAAGAGATTTGTACTTCGATGATCTACTGACCGGCGTGGACACTATAGAGGAAGTCGTGCAATTGCAAACAAGGAAAACAGATTTCCTACGAAAGGGAAGATTTCATTTGAGACAATGCGCGTATAAGGATTCGAACATAATTAATGCCATATTGGACTTAAAAGTAAATTTGCAATTGCATAATAATGATGATGATAAGCTCAATACAATAGGAGTATATTGGAATTTAAAGCATGATTCGATAATATACATAGTAAAGCCAATAAATATTGGGCACATCACTAAATGAACAATTTTTTCAGAAATTGCAAAATTTTTCGATCCCTTAGGTCTTCTGAATCCCGTGATCGTTACCACAACAATCGTAATGCAAGAATTGTGCAAGCTCAAGTTAACGAGTCACTTCCAGCTGATATTCATACCAACTGGTTAGATTTCTCATCGCAGTTACCACCACCTAACGATATTCCCTTCGAACGTAAAATGCTCATAAATCGGCACTGGTACATTGAATTACATGGCTTTTGCGATGCCAGTGAAAAGGCTTTTGGGCTCTGTATCTATCTATACTCTTGGGATGACTATGGATCTTCTCAACTACAGTTGTATTGTGCTGAATCACGGGTAGCGCCCCTAAAAAATTAAAAGCTGCAAACTATTCCTCGGTTGAAGTTGCGTGAGGCTTCTCTGCTGGCGGATCTTTACCACAACGAACGAACGGATATAAGCACAATTTTAATCGCACCATATTTTGGACTGGCTCTATGATAACTTTACACTGGATTTGTACATCTCCACAGTTCCTCTTCGTAGCACTACAGCCCCTCTCGGGCCTTCGCTTCCTGCAAATAGCGCCTCCAACTGTCTCGGTTCATTGACCGCGTAATCCGATTTCGAAATCCGAGCAGCGATAAACTGTCTTCGTCGCCCGAGTCAGACCAGCGTTTCCTCGGTTTCCCCACTGGTCTCCAGCCTTCATTTCTTCAAACGAATACCTTTTTGGATATCCGTTGTTCCTTCATACGAGTCATGTGTCCAGACCATTGCAGTTTCCGCAGTCTTACAACCGTTGAGACCTCCGGCTCGTCAAAAATTTCATGGGTGTATCGAGTTCGCCATTGGTCCTCACCTAGCTTCGCTCCGATTATATACATACATATATATATATATATATATATATATATATATATATATATATATATATATATATATATATATACAGATACATATAATATATATATATATATATATATATATATATATATATATATATATATATATATATATATATATATATATATATATATATATTTAAAATGGATTTTATTTAAGTACATATTGTCCATTATTATCTCTGAGTTTTTGCCATTTTTTGGGTAGAGCCTTTATTCCATCTGTGTAGAACTTCTGTGGTTTATCGGCGAAAAATTTGGCAAAGTGATTTTCACAGTCGCTTTTTGAAGTGAATTTCTTTTCATTAAGGTGGTTTTGCAGAGACCGAAACAAATGGTAGTCTCATGGTGTAAGGTCTGGACTAAATGGTGGATGCATCAAAACTTCCCAGCCAAGCCCTGTCAATTTTTGCCGGGTCATCAAAGATGTGTGTGGTCTGGCATTGTCATGATGGAAGACAACGTTCTTTCTATTGACCATTTCTGGCCGGTTTTTTGAATTGCTTGTTGCAATCTGGTTAATCGCTGACAGTACAGAGCCAAATTGAGTGTTTGGCCAGATTCTAGCACCTCGTGGTAAACAATTCCCTTCCAATCCCACCATATACACAGCATAACCTTATTCGGTGTCAATCCTGGCTTTGAAGTCGTTTGTGATGATTCACATTTTTTTTGACCATGATCTTTTTCGAACGACATTCTCGTATCTCATCCATTTTTCATCGCCCGTAATGATATGCTTCAAAAATGGCTCGATTTCGTTGCGTTTTATAGCATTTCGTAATGGAAATTCAGTCGATCAAACTTTTTTGGTGTTACTTCATGCGGCACCCAAACGTCGAGCTACTTTGTGTATCCAGCCTTACGCAAATGGTTCAAAACTGTTTGGTGATGGATATTCAGTTCGTCAGCAATGTCATGGCTGCTTATGTGTCGGTGTTCTTCAATTTTTTGTAAGATTTCATCGACGATTGGTCGACCTGAGCGAGATGCATCTTTGACATCAAAATTTTCAGAACGAAAGCGAGCGAACCATCTCTTGGCTGTGGATTTTGATGAAGTATCTTGACCGTCGACACCACAAATTTTTTCACGAGCCTGCGATGCATTCTTAGCTTGATCGTAGTGATATTGTAAAATATAACGAATTTTTACAGAAATTTCAATTTTTTTTTTAAATGAACACAACTTTTGACACGAATGACGAAATACAAAACTGTCTGTAAGAAAATTGTAGACTGGAATGTCACCTTTCAAACGCATGTCAGTTTGACTCAATCTGATTAGTATTGCCCGATATATGACAACGAACATCATCTAGTGACAACAAAGGCTCAATACTTTTTAGACTATCTGTATATACAATATACATGTATATATATAGTATATATATATATATGTCTATATGTATACATATATATATATATATATATATATATATATATATATATATATATATACTCGTATATATATATATATATATATATATATATATATATATATATATATATATATATATATATATATATATATATATATATACTCGTATATATATACAGAGGTGGCCAAAAGTGATCGGACAATACAAGAAACAAGCAATAAAATACTTTTACGAGCATAAGCTTTGAAATGAAATAAAGATTTTTCCCTTATATAAAAGTTACTTGTATTCTCAATTAATTGCACAAAAAAATAAAACAGAAATAAAAAGATTTTCACAAGAAAATTAACAACTAATTCAAATTCACATTGCATCAAGTGGACAAAAGTAATCGGACGTTCAATTGTAATACTTTTCTTTCTGATGATTCCATTAGAACATAGGCTTTTAATATCTAGTTGCGTATCCTTTTTGTTTTATCACTTCTGTTAACCTATTGGGCATAGACTGTACCAACTTACGGGTAACGTCCGGAGTAATGTTGTCCCATTCTTCTAATAACACCGTCTTCAGTTGACTTTTATTAGTAATGTGATGGTTCCTTATTTTTTTATCCAGATGATCCCAAAGATGTTCGATGGGATTTAGGTCTGGGGATTGCGGTGGTGTTTTTAATTGACCAGGAGTGTTGAAAAGGAGCCACATACGAACATCATGAGCTGTATGCTTTGGGTCATTATCTTGCTGGAACAAATAATGACCATCAAGACCCAATTTTTGTGCACTTTTTTCAAATTTTCTTTCAAAATCGACAAGTAACCTAGTTTGTCCATAGGTTCGTCAATGAAAACAAGTTCGCCTACACCGTTGGCAGCCATGCAACCCCAGACCATTACACAGCCACCTCCGTGTTTTACTGTATGTTGAATGTTTTTGGGATGAAGCTCACTATTTTGAGTTCTCCACACCAACAACCTGCCGTCGGAGTGGTAGATATTAAACTTACTCTCATCAGAGAATATTATACGAGTCCAAAAGTCGAGCGGCTTGCTTTTAAATTCTTTTGCAAAGCATAATCTTTTCTTCTTATTAACTTTGCTAATTAGTGGTTTCTTTCGAGGTACTCTCGCTTGATAACCAGCACGGCTGAGAGCTCTACGAATAGTCCGGGCACTAACATTGGTACCATTTACATCTGCTAATTGATCCCTAATACTTCTGGACGTTGTAGTCGGATTCTTTTTAACAATTCTTAAGATTTTTCGTGCGTCTGTCTCTGTTAGTTTACATGGTCGACCACTCCTAATTTCGTTTTCCACCTGATTATTTTTTCTGAACCGTTTCACGATATCGAAAACTGTCGAACGACTTCTTCCAATTATTTTTGATATTTCAGAAAAGGATTTATTCTCTTTATACAACTTTATTATAACTTTTCTTTCATGTATACCGGTTTCTTTGCGATTCTTAGCCATGTTTAACCTTCTTCACTTAAAACTGACAAGTAAATGACTGATATCAGAAAAACACATATCAACATATAATTAGGGGACTTCCCTTTTAAACTCGGAAATGAAAAGAAAAGAATTGCTCCAAACTTCAATGACTAATTTCACACTTTTCAAAATGTCCGATTACTTTTGTCCACTTGATGCAATGTGAATTTGAATTAGTTGTTGATTTTCTTGTGAAAATCTTTTTATTTCTGTTTTGTTTTTTTGTGCAATTAATTGAGAATACAAGTAACTTTTATATAAGGGAAAAATTTTTATTTCATTTCAAAGCTTATGCTCTTAAAAGTATTTTATTGCTTGTTTCTTGTATTGTCCGATCACTTTTGGCCACCTCTGTATATATATATATATATATATATATATATATATATATATATATATATATATATATATATATATATGTATATATATATATATATATATATATATATATATATATATATATATATATATATATATATATATATATATATTTGAAAAAAATTAGCGGCAAGTCAACGTAAATAATTAATTAATGTTATGTGCGTTCATTGAAAATGCATGAACGTACCAATTGTCTGAGAGTATGAGTTAATATTTACAGCGGATATCTATATGTAAGTTGCAGCGTAACTGAACTGTGAATATCCACATATTATGAAAGAGAAAATTTTAAGCATGTGTTAAGCATGCATAACACATTCAATTGCTCATTAAGTAAAGTAAGAGCAAAGTAACATTTAATTAGATAATAAACATGCAACATAGCTATACCACCATGTTGTACGATTTTATGTTTTTTCTTATGTACGCAAGATAAATTGAATAAATTTTAGGAAGTAGATTGAACTAAAAAATTTTATATACTACAACACCAGCATGAAAACATGAACGCAAATCGGATACTTTTCGAATGGTCCTTGTATTTCGTACCTAATTTTTTGAATTCAAATCATTGGACATTATCAAACTAAAGACTTATTTTCATTGAGGTACGTCGATTCTTGATTATAAGCAGCTTGGAAGAGGCTTTGCATGATGCACTTCCATAAATAACTTCTGCATACACATTTCGTGGCTTAGATAGGTATAACTGATCAATAGTTCTGCTGATTTGAGAATTGTTTTACTTGATTTCAAGCTGCAGCGCGTAGAAGAGCTTGAGAAAACTTCTTAGGATCGCCATAATATGGCAATAATTAGGTCTTTTGCTATTTGTAGTAAGTTAAGTGCCGTATGTTGCTTTATTGGTAAGATAGAACTCTCTAACGACTTAACCATCAAACTGGCTCAACTTCCGACAATTATCATTATTTTATTCCAGCAAATCTGTAGTGATTTTAAGTGGGATGATAGACCATAAAGGGTAGCAATAATGGTAACTGCCTCATGCACACGACTGAAATAGCCAGGCTCTTTGGGCCCCACGTTAGGCGCCATTTGAATGTGTGTTCATAAAGTCTGCACAGGACAGCGGCGATGTTAATTGCCTCAGTGAGCTGAGTTGGGACGCGTATGCACGCTGACAGCTAGTTTCTGCAGTGTCATGGAGTGAGTTATTTTCACTAGCGCAAAGTACACTACAAAACATTTATTCGTGCGTACGAATTCAAGACCCGATTTGGTCAGACGGAAACTGAAGGGGGTTGACGAATTCGATGACGTAGACTTATTAGCTTTTCGTGGGGTTCTATCACCACAATCGGGTCTTCCAAACCATAGTATACATATAGTATCCACAGTTTCCATTTACCCTGTGTTGCACGCTTTCTGAATTTTTTCACGGATTGGTCAGCTCAGCCGCAGTCGTTCAGCTGAACAGAGGCCTGTCGTATTCGAAAAACAAAATAAAAGGTAAATAAAATTTCCGGCGCCCTTGTTCTTTTACGCATTTCAGAAAATGTGAGCATTGCCAGATCGTACTTAAAAAATTAGAAGATTGCGTAGAACGAATTTGTTTTTCTTTTTGAGATCTGGTAATGTTGGAATCTCTGATCGAAGCACATATGTATTTATATTCGTGCCAATGCTCGCATCAGCATTTACCTACCTCCTTGCTGCTGAACATATGTGAATGTACTATGCTCCAAACATTTAAGTCACCGGAGTGGCTCATATGAGATCATGTGTTGTCCAAAAGCGACGAAATAAGGCAAGACGCCCGTTACTGAATGATAAGACAAGCGCAAACGCGACAATCTATTATCCCAACCCTTCTGTTCTGGGTGTGCGTAAGAACGAACAGCGGATACCAGGGCGTAGTTACGCCATTCAAAGGCGTTAAATTGTAGTGAATAGACAGAAGTTAGTTGGTAGATATTCTACCCCCGTATCGTTCGAGTAAGTCCTTAAACTGGCGGGATCGACATAGTACACCATTGTTCTCTGGAATACCGAATACATGAAAGACCCGGTTTTCTAAAAATCTCATGACCAACAAATTTAAGTTGCCGATAGTGTCAAACTGTGACTATATCAAAAATATAAACTGCTAAAAATCTCAAAAATAGTGTATATATTAATATCTAAAGAAAGATCATCTTCCTTCTCCCTTATTCTGGGTAAGAGCCCAATGTCGCAGCGCCGTGTTGTTTTTAGGAACCTATTCAAATATTTGATAGCTTCCATGTCTCCGAGATTCATTTCAATGACCGGTGCCAAACAATTAGGCAGTATCGATCAACTTAGCTTACCAAACTTACAAAGAATAAGCAACTTGCAATAGATTCAATCGACATTCAGTATGCAGTTCCTCAAATTAATTAAATTTATTTTTTATTCGAGCCTGTGCTCTTCCATTTTTTTCACATGTATGCCCATTATAAATTGCGCATGCGGATACAAGTGAGTCATCATAAAGATTATAAAACTTGTCGTTATAACGAACTCTCCTCTCTGCTTCATGCTTTACTGGGCCATATACCTCCTGAGCACTTTGCGTTCGAGTGCGTCCAGGGCTTTTTCGGAAACATTTGTAGAAATCTAGGTTTCACATTGATACAGCAGGACAAGTCTTACTAGTGACTTGTATACGCCAACCTTGTTTTTCCTATGAACATCACTGGATCTAAGCATAGGAAGTACTGAGAAGCGGGCTTGGTTGGTTGTGTTTATCTTTTTCCATATTTCATTCTTTTCTATGCAAGGTCCATTTGGAGAAATTTACAATCATTAAGATGTCTGAGCCCGAAACACTTGTCTGGAAGAGAAGTCGAAGCAGAAACTGTTGTTGTCTGGAAGAGAAGTCGAAGCAGAAACTGTTGTTGTCTGGAAGAGAAGTCGAAGCAGAAACTGTAAAATTTGAAGCGAAGAATTCAAAAACAGATCTGAGATACCAATGGACAGTGCAAGGAACAGACGAGGAAGATATAAGCCACCTTATGGAGGGCCAAAACGGTTTTGTGCTACTTGACCTGAGCGCGTGCTCCAAATTGAATGAGTAGTTCTCTGAGGCATGTTTAGCTTCTTTTCTGGGAGCAGCAGGAGAAAGTTTAAACTAGTTTCTTTTGTACCAGATAATTTAAAGCGGAAAAGCGTTTTATTGTTGACGTCTAAAACATTAAGTACCCGCATCATAAACCAGGGTTTCCCTCCGCTTCACTTTACCAGAAGATTGAAGCGAGTGAAGCGCGTTAATTGATGATTGAGGTATTCATAGAGTTTCAATGAAACATCCTCAATATTAAGATTATCAAAACCAGCCAGCGAATCAACGGAAGAAAGTTCAGAGCTTAATAATTTGCCTTGAAAAAGTTAAACCTGGGGTTTTGGATAGGCCTAGGCATTTTAAGGGGTATAACAGCAATATCAAGGGATAGTGGAGGGTGAATTGGGTCAAAAGAAACAAAAAGGTGCAGAGCACAAGCAGCGGATAAGGCGGCACGTCTGAAAAAACAAGGTCAAGGAGATATCCGCTAGGATTTTGGACATGAATAAGCTGTGATAGCGAACACTAAAAAAGAAGGAATGACACTCCTAGGGAGAGGGAATTGGTAGAGAAAATAGTTGGAGTGAATGAGGTTGACCATTCAACAGAGGGAAGATTAATGTCATTCCAGTACATTGTCATGAGTTTTCTTAATAGAAAATTTTCTGGCTATGGCGCAGCCATGGGCAAGTTGTCGTTTTTGGGTTGATTAATTAAAGTTAAAGTAAGTGGTGTAATTATAGTGATTAAAGTGTAGTGAATCATACCAGTGAACGAACAGTGTACAAATGCAGCCATTTCTTCACTTTCAGGGGAGTCGAGATCATGCCATTTTGTAGAAAGAAGTCGCGTGGTTTAGGCAGTCGGGAGTGCTAATTCTCATTGGCCAACATTATCATTCAATCACGCGGTTTCTGGTCTGGATGAAGATGTAGCGTCTTTGATACTCGGTGTGCTGGAGGAACCCTCAGTGGCGCTTTACACTTTGTTGAAAGATTAGCTGATGAAACAGCTTTCGGCTAACGAATCACCAAAATTAGAACAGTTCTTGACTAAGCTGGCGCTTGGTGATAGACAGGTGCAAAATGAAGTAATTCGGAAGCTCATAGTTAGTGATGAAATGCTTGAGCCACTGTGGCTTCAGAGACTTCCGGACACGTTCCAGACGATTTTAGTATATACCAGTTCTTTGGATCAACTGGCTGCTACATCAGACAAAATACATAAAGTATTTGCGCGTCTTACAGTAAATTCAATAGCACCATGCAATTCTACTCATAATGATAGCTTCAATTTTTGCACAAAAAAATAGTACCGATTTCAGCGCAAAAGAGATGAAGTACGCCAAAACATACAGCTTGCAAATAAAAAATTTTATTCAGTTACGACAATTTTGAAAACCAGCTGCATACACAAGAACAAAGCTCCAAGTATAAAAATCTTTGACAGAACCTGTGCTATGCTATGGAACCTAACCCAAGTGTCCGCAAACATATTGATCGCTTTTAAGAGACGGGGCTTGAGGCGAATAATCGACGCGAAGCAACTGGGGAACCAATGGCAAATACGATACAACCATGAGCTGTATGCAATTTTTGACGAGCTAGAGGTCTCAATGATTGTAAGACTGCGGAAGGAGTAATGGGCTGTCTAGATACATCGTATAGACAAACAACGGATACTCAAAAAGGCGTTGACGGTAAAGCAAAGTTATTAGAGCTACAAAATCAATGAGAATAAAACAAAGCTCATGACGCAGTCGAGGAAAAATACCTCAAACACACGAATACAGTATCAAAAATATGGGCGAATTTGTGTATTTAGGCGCCCAAATAACGAGAGCCGGTAATGAAAGATACGAAGTTCGCAAATAAAATATTTTATTCAGTTTTGACCATCCTGAAAACCAGCTGCATACACAAGAATACAAAGCTGCGAGTATACGAACCTGTGATAAGACCTGTGTTATGCTATAGGTGTGAAACATGGACCCTAATTCAAGCATCCGCAAATATATTGAACGCCTTTGAGCGACGGGTTCTGAGGCGAATAATCGCAGCGAAACTAGACGGGGCCCAATGGTGAATTCGATACAACTATGACGACGCGCCGTAGTTGTAACGATTGTAAGATTACAGAATTTGTAACGGGCAGGACGAATGAATCGTAGGGACGAACAACGGATACCCAAAAAGGTATTCGTTGGGACCCGTGGGGAAACCGAGGAAACGCTGGTCCGATTTGGTCGACGAAAAGAGTTCATCACTGCGGGGATTTCGAAATTAGAGGAGGCGGTTGATAGACCGAGACAGTTCGATACTCTTTTTGTAGGAATCGAAGGCCCGAGAGAAGAAGATTTAGCTTCTCGATACACTGGGGTTTTTTGCTTTAGCCCCCTTTGGACCTTCGCTTAGAAATATTTAGAGTTTCTCATTATCGTGTTAGTATGTATTAGCACTCGAGAAGGTGATAACGACAGTGCCACGCTTTGGCCATGTGTCCATTTACCCAGCTGCGGAAAGTTCTGATTTTAAACCAATATGTAACATAAATGAACGGTCTTTTAGTTCGTCGGGAGAATCAATCGAAACAAATCTCGTTGTCACTCACGGGATTTAAACCAGGGACTTTCAACTTACGCACCGAGCACTCTAACCACTTCACTACGCAGACTACTGCAGTGAAGTCCGATGTTCCTAAAATACCGTTAGCTGTGTCATCCGGTTTGATCTAGCTTGCGTAGAATTTATCATATTTAAATGGACATTCCCGATTTTATTGGGAAAAATGCAGCTTATTCATTACTAAGTCCCAAATCACAGAGAAGGATAAACACCATCTAGAGGAATGCCTGCATTAACTACTCACTTGATTTTTCAGACGATTTCAGTTACTGATTTCTGATCCAGTGATTTATAAGCAAAACAAAAATTGGATATTCTTTCATTGAGAAGCTTTTTATGTCATTTGCACATTGAGGATATTATATGGCTAAAAGCTCAATTAAATTAGAAAATCCAGTCAAATCCCATTTGCGAATGCAGTTATATGAACATTTATTAGTAGAGTTTATTTAGAAAATTTGCGGGAACACCTAAACGATGGTGTACATTTGGAAATGAGCCATGTTTCGCTTTTTGGATTCAACCGCATAATTAAATATTAACATGGGGTTCAAATTGACCCATCATAATCAGAGAATTCGTAAAAATCAAGCGAATTTTACAAAGATTTAGTGATGTCGCGGCCACCAGTAGCCAAGATGAAAAATTGATGAAAACTATTGAAACGGTAAACGATTTAAAAGTGATTGAAACTACTGTAATTCTTCGTGAAACAAAATCCAGGTCAATTTTAATGACTACTTCTTCTTCGTAGCACTACAGCCCCTCTTAGGCCTTCGCTTCCAGCAAAAAGCACTTCCAACTGCCTCTGTCTATTGACCGCGTCCTCTAATTTCAAAACCCGAGCAGCGATAAACTGTCTTCATCGACCGAATCAGACCAGCGTTTCCTCGGTTTCCCCACTGGTCTCCGGCCTTCAGTTCTCTCAACTTATACCTTTTTGGGTATCCATTCTTTGTCCTCACGATTCATGTGGCCAGCACATTGCAGTTTCGACAGTCTTACAATCGTTGAGACCTTCGGTTCGTCAAAAATTTCATACGGCTCATGGTTGTATCGAATTCGCCATTGGTCCCCGTTTAGCTTCGCTTCGATTATTCGCCTCAGGACCCGTCGCTCAAAGGCGTTTAATATATTTGCGGATGCTTGGGTTAGGGTCCATGTTTCACACCCATAGCATAACAAAGGTCTTATCACAGGTTCGTATACTTGGAGCTTTGTTTTTCTGAGTATGCAGCTGGTCAAGATCGTCAAAATTGAATAAAATATTTTCTTTGCGAGGTGAATTCTTCAGAGTATTTCGTCTCTTTCATTGCCCGTTTTCGTTATTTTGGCGCCTAAATACACAAATTCGCTCACATTCTCGATACTGTATTCGCCAAGTGTGATAGTTTATGTGCTTGAGGTATTTTTCCTCGACTGCGTCATGAACTTTGTTTTATTTTCCTTGATTTGTACCCGTACTTGTTTTGTTTCGCTGTCGAGTTTCAGGAAATGTTCTTTGGCAGTTGTTAATGGCCGTGACAAAATGTTGATGTCGTCCGCATAGGCTACTACTTGGCTCGACTTGACTAGTAATGTACCTGACGTATCGACAATTAGCTTCCTTATGAAGTACTCCAGAGCAGAATAGAATAGCAATGGGGCCAGCCCATCTCCCTGCTTTAGTCCGATATTTAAGTCAAAGGCATCGGTGAGTGGGTTATTGATGCGGACTTGGGAGGTCGTCGACGTCATTGTCATTTTGGTAAGACGGACTAATTTGGCTGGGATGCCAAAGCAAAGCATTATTCGGTACAGTACGTTACGATCAATAACGTCTTATGCTTGCTTAAAGTCAACGAAAATTTGGTGTACGTCTATGTTGAACTCCCGGCATTTTTCAAGTACCCGCTTGACTGTGAACAATTGCTATTTTGTCGATCTACCTGCTCTAAAGCCACCTTGATACTCCCCAATAATACTGTTGGCGTATGGTCCGATTTTATTTTCTAAGATTTTTGAAAATATTTTGTACGCCGAACCAAGTAGTAATATGCCTCTATAATTTTCGCACTGTAGCTTGTCACCTTTTTTGTGGATAGGGGATATAATTGGTTGGCTCCACTCTTTCGGCATATGTTCTTATTGCTAAATAGGCTGGATGACTTTGTGAATAGCTTGATCAACACTACTGCCACCATATTTGATGAGCTCCACTGGAATCCTATCGATGCCAGGCTCTTTGTTATTCTTTTGGGCTTTTATGATAGAACAAACTTCATCCAGAGTTGGTTGGGCCAATGGAATCTCTCTGCAGACATCTATCGGCTCCGATGTTCTGGAGCTCTGTGGGAGATTAAGGATCATCAGCGATGATATTGCCGATTTCATCACGACAGAGCGTGGTTTTGGGCTGATAACCTCATTTCAGGCTTTTCACTACTTTGTATGCTTGTCTTGTGTTGTTGCTCGCTAGGCTTAAATCTAAACTTCGCTTGTTGTCATAGTATTTTCTTTTCTTAATCCTAATTATCTTATTCGCTACTCTTCTGAGATTTTCATAGTGTTCTCTCTTCGTCCTGGTTTTCCTACCTACGTATTCTTTGTACGCATTCTGGCACTCAACATCGAACCAATCATTCCTCTTGCGCCGGGCTTGATGTCCAATCGTTTGTTCTACCACGATCCTGATAGCCGCTTTCACTTCCATCCAGAGCTCGTTGCTTGTCTTTAACGATGCGTCTGATAAGATGAGAGCCAGCTGGTTGTCGAGGGTCTCTATGAAATTTTTGCCCACAGATGCCGTTTGGAGCCTTTCGATGTCAAATTTTTGTAGCGGGCTGGTCTTCACTGAAATTACTTTTGACATACGACATCGATAGGTTATTTTGATCAAGTAATGATCTGAGTTACAATTGGCTCCTTGGTATGTGCGGACGTCAAGTATGCTCGAGGCCCAACATTGTTGGATCAGAACATGATCGATCTGGTTTTGTGTGTTGCCATCCGGTGATACCCAGGTCATTTTGTGAATGCGTCTATGTGGAAGGCAAGTCGAACGTATGACTAGATTTCTGCTACATGCAAAGTCAATCAGGCGCTGGCCGTTGTCATTCGTTTCATCGTGGAGGCTTTATCCTCCAGTCGTTCCTCGATGAGATAGCTCATTGCCAACCTTACTGTTGATATCACCCAGAATTATTGTTGTGCCATTTATAGGCAATGAGTAGATAAGTCTTTCCAGGTGATTGTCGAACGTTTTCTCTGTTTCTTCGTCCGTTTCTTCGGTCGGGGCGTGAACATTAATCAGCCAGATTTTGAAGAATTTCGGTTTTATACGGATCGCACACAACCGTTCATAGACTGCCTTGAAATCAATAACATATGATTTGAACTCCCTATCCACAATGAAGGCCACTCCGAATTCTCGTTTTCTAGTGGTGGGAAGCCTTTTGAATATTGTGTGCGATCGCATGTCTTGTATGTCGTTTCCAGTCCAATTCGTTTCCTGAATTGCCAGTATTTTTAATAGATATTGACTGGTTTGTTGTAAAATGGCCTTAACAGCGCCAGGGTAGTTAAGTGCTGACATTCCAGGATGCAATGCCATAGTCCTTTTTTCGTTTGCCGTGAGTCCAATTCATTCCGAGCCGCATCTGCAGGTTTCGAAACATTTTAAGGTTTTCCAGGGATGGGGAGTTAGCCCGTCGTCCAACCTCCATTCCGGCGGCATGGTTATTACTTCGATTCCCTTATCAGGCGCGAAAGATTCACCTTCACCCTCCCACGTCCCAACAAAGGAGGTGTAAGTAGGATTTAGTAGCAGAACTGTAGATGTATTTACAGTTATTAGCATTTC
This sequence comes from Odontomyia ornata, assembly GCA_963969285.1. Classification (NCBI taxonomy): domain Eukaryota; kingdom Metazoa; phylum Arthropoda; class Insecta; order Diptera; family Stratiomyidae; genus Odontomyia; species Odontomyia ornata. The sequence continues at coordinate 349,758,743 of OZ017738.1, read as the reverse complement.
TCAGCATTTAATGTCCCGTTGTTGGAGACAGTTTATGAGTAAATTTGCACAGATTTTGGAAGTTTAGCTTAATAAAAGCAATAAAAATATTTCATATTTTGTCATATTATATGCATCCTAGATTTTTGAATTTGTCAAATTAATTCCTGAATTTTTCCTGCATTTATCTGTATACAGCCTTTACATAATCCTTTGCAAAACGAAGCTAAACTTCCCACCGGACACTCCCAGAGTGCCTGACTGCTGTTTTTTATATTGCTTATCCGATTGAATTGTATCCAGCTAAAATTTGTAGTTTTCTTCCAAAGTACAGACTGGTGACCGAATGAATCACACCTGTTAATTCGACGATTTTTTCGTGTTTTATTTTTAGTGTTTTTGGTTAAAGTACGATTGAAAGATACTGTTTACATCGAAAATAAATATGGAAGGTCAATTATATACAGGCATTTCACTAAAAAGTTCAAATAGTATATTTAACCTGACAATAAGACTTCAGATATAAAATATAGTTCCGTTTGCTTATTGTACCAGTTGCTTGAATGTATTGCAATTATTTATCGTCTATTTGTAGAAAAGTTGCTCCATAAAACTTTATATTGTATTTCATTTTCCCATATACTCGTATTTAACAACTCTGAACAAAACACATTCAGGCTTAAAACAATTATTTTCGAAATAATTTTCTTAATAGAATCTAGACAATACCTGATGATGTTGGAGGTCGCTCTTTCGGGTAGCATATTCGGAATAACCCTCTCGTTCGTGTGTAGTAATAATATTTGCTATTCAAACTTTCCAGCAGGGCCTCGGAGTCGGAATGTTTTTGGGCGAATGCCTGTAAAAGACAATGAAAAAGAATGAATAAATAAATCAAATTAAAACAATAGCAACTATTCAAATTAGATTTACACACTAACATTGCGTGAAAAGTCAAAATCAAATCAACAATATGTTAACGCGTTTCTTCTGCCTACACGGCACTTGTGCACGTGCGCATGCTCGTATGTGTAAATTTTATTGCAATTAACATTCAAGGTGAATCAATTGCCAGTTAAATTTGGCGTTCAAGTCTACGCGCGTATGTACAGTGTTTACGAATATACGTATGTCTGAATTAGTTGTTGTATTAATTGAGAAAAAGGTTAAGCCTTCACATCATGTTAAAATCCACCTTCAGTTATTGTAAGTTCAAAGATTTCGTTGTGTTATTACATCATTACGCAGCTAAGATTTAATTTTTTCAAAGTATTTCGTATGTGCTTCTTCAGGCAATTACTTCACCATTAAGATCAAGTGTGAGAGATTTCGAATCTAGGAAAAAGATTCAACGCTCGTTTGGCGGTTAAAAATTTCAGTTAGCTTTTTCAAGTACATATTAACGTACATATACCAATACTCTACATAGAGTACTTTTGCGTGCATACAAGTAAATGTAAGTATATTTTGATGAGATTGAATCCGGAAAAGGTTTGATTTAGGCTGAAGTTGATCAATTTTTGGACTTTCATTGGTTGTGAATCCCTTCAAACGACACGGCTACTGAACTATGTATACCAGAGGTGCAAATCTATGTTGATGAATTATCAATTGCAAACGTCATTGCTTTCTTGTTATGCGTTAATAACATGTCAGATTACATCCATTTGAAGGGCTTTAAAGCTATTGCGTATAAGGCTGTTTACTCATAAATTCATTGCTGTGAAAGTAATGACTTTTTCTTCCGTATCGATACAAACTACTACATTTTATGGGTAAAGAACTAAGTGTTGGATAATTTAATGAACGATTTCACTTTAATTTAAAGTTGATTAATTAAACTTCTCTCGAAACCATTAACGAATGAGAAAAGTTGAAATATGAGGTGTCATTCACCTTGAATCGGAACTTAAGCTTCATTAAAAATGCGATGATTAATTTCAAGACAAGAAAATACTTTCAGGTTCATGGATGCAGATGCTTATAAAACTTTTTATTTCAAAGTATAATTTACTTTTAAATATTCAACTACAAGGCGGAATAAATTCTGAAAATTATAGTTTATCCTGACTCTGTTTAAGAATACAACTATGAAGACGGATGCGATTGAGTGCTTATACAGTTAAGTGAGAAATTGAAGTAATTCATACTTGCTAAATCTAAAGAGATAGATTTAGCAAGTATGAATTACTTCAATTTCTCTCTCTCAATTACATTTTGTGAATAAACTTTCGACTATTCCATTTGAACAAAATATCAGTTTATTGTTTACGTGGATTAATATTATTTCAGAAAGTTTTCTATTGTTTATAAATTTTGATGCGCGATTTTTGATATTGTTAATTTATTTCCGTTGAGAATTCGCATGTTACTTATACATTACCGGGTGAATTTCCGGACATAGGATTGGAACTGCAAAAAAGTAAGTCTCCTTTGCAGCACTATTCCCATTAGGATTAGGAGTCCAAATCAAAAAAGACATAAATCATATACACTTGCCGGAAAAAGTATCCGTACATACAAGATAACAAAGTTATCGTTGTATTAAAAAGCAAATGTCCACTTAATTTGAATGATTTCTTTTATAATATAAAATCTACACTTTTGCATGATTCCCAGTATGTTTCATAGTACTTACTATTTAAAAAGACTTGAAACTCAAACAAAATCAATTTATGGCAACCGAATACGACCAGAAAATGTATCCGTACAGAACAAGCCGGGGGGTGTTACGCGATGATATATGCTGATGCGTATTAATGTTTTTAGGTCCGATGATAGTTCTACTTTAAGTTGTGATAGGTTTAAAAGTGAATGCATTTTTTTTTACTTTTTTGTGCACTAGAATACATGACGACGCCCAAAATTAGCGAAATCAGTGCTGAGGAGAGGAAAATTATGCTGAAACTTAAGAGTGAAGGGAAAACATATCGCGAAATTGGTCAAATAGTAGGCAGAACTCACTCCTCTGTCCAGTATTTGGTGAAAACATTTAATACAAATGGTTCAATTATGTCAAAGCCTCGTTTTGGTCGACCCTCCATACTGACTGAACGCGAAAAAAGCAACGTTTTGCAGGTAGTTAAAAAGAATTCTCGAGTAACTGCTTCCCAAATTGTTACAAATGTAAAAGACTCTTTTGGCAAGGTTCTCCACGAGGATACCATACGAAAAATACTAAAGAGAGATGGACATCGCTCACGCATAGCACGTAAGAAGCCATACATTTAGGAAGTGAACAGGAAGAAACTTTTGGATTTCGCAAAAAATTATATGAACAGGCCACCAGAATTTTGGGAATAGGTCCTATTCTCTGACGAAAGCAAATTTTGCATATTTGGCATTAAAGGAAGAAAGTTAGTGTGGCGGAAGAGCGGCACTGCCCTCGAAAAAGAAAATCTTGTACCAACTGTGAAACATAGTGGAGGTAGTGTGATGGTCTGGGGGTGTATGGCGGCTGAAGGAGTTGGCCAACTTGTGTTTATAGAATCAACTATGGATCAATACGGTTACCTTAATATTTTGAAGGCAAATTTGAAGCAAAGCGTTCAGTACTTGAGGCTTGGTGACGATTTCTCGTTCCAGCAAGATAATGATCCCAAGCACACAGCTCACAATGTGAAGCTTCGGTTGCTCTACAACACAAAACATCAACTGTGTACGCCGCGCCAATCCCCAGACCTTAATCCCATTGAGCATTTGTGGGACTTGTTGGAGCGCAGGATCCGTCAGCACAGCATAACCTCGAAGGAAATGCTGAAAAACGTCATCGTCGATGAATGGGGCAAAATTAACATTCAGAACACAGCCAAATTGGGTTACTCCAAGCCAAATCGACTTAAGGAGGTCCTTAAGAGGAAAGGCTATCCCAACAAGTCATTAAGCCCTGATATAAAATAAAATATATGAATATTTCAAACTAATATTGTCATGTACGGATACTTTTTCTGGTTCGTTTAAGTGAGGTTTATTTTGTAAAATCTAGTTTTTAAAGGAATACTAAAGGGAAAATTTATAGAAAAGATAGTTTCATTAATGAATAAGTTTTGTTGCTTAAATATTTAAATGTAGCAGCCTTCTTTAGCATAAATTCTCTAATATATTGCTTTCTTTTGATGTTGCACGGATACTTTTTCTGGCAAGTCTTTATATATAAAAATGGAACACCATCCGAATCAAAAACATTATTCTTATTTAGACACACACAAGCTTCCGGAGGAATAAGGCCAGTTGTGGACATGTCTCAATATACCCGTCGGTAGGGTGGAATGGCTTCGTAGTCTAGGGATTTTTGCACACATTTACAGATCTCGCAATGTGGTTTTGAATAAGCCTCAATATGAATGGATCGATTCTCTTGATAAACTCGTCGGGTGGTTGTTAGTGTTGCCAATTCATTTCAGGCTTTCTATATAAACCAGTATAAGCACGGAAACATTTTCTTTCGAAAATCCTCAGCATTTCCATCATGTTGCCACTTGAATTAAAGTCTTGTAGCAGATACTTCAATGTATCTAGAATGAAAGAGTCGTAGAGGGGACATGAATGCTTTAGGCGCTTTACTGAGCATAGTTTTAACATGCTCGCTATAGTATGGATAATGATGAAAATGTAGGTATTGAACACAGGATTTATTGGGCATCCGCTCCAAATTGTCTACGCTAGCCATAATGTGGATTTCCTTCCAATTGCGTTTCAGGTTTGACTGGCTAACTGCGATTTCGTTCGAAACAATTTGTTCGCATTTCTTTGCATTGACGTTAATTCGCCAATTATTCGTTTAGAACTGAATACCGTTGAACATATTGTTGATGTTCTTCTGTCTGCCGTAAAGGTAATCAGGTCTTCAACGAATGCCACTAATGATCGCAATGGCGACACGTATTGTTAGTACAGTGATCGTCTTTCCTTTTTTTCATTTGCCGCCTTTGTCGTTCCGCAGAATATTTCTTGACGATTGACTTCTTTTTAAACTGCATCATAATCTACTATCTTTGGACCTATGTAAAGGGTTTTCCAATAAGAGATGTTATTTTGAATAGACCGCTATTTCGGTAGACCTCACTTTTGAAGCTGTCATTTTTTGACATTTGACAAGTAGGAACTACGCCATTAATAAAAATGGAACGATGCAAGCTTCAACAACGCATTGAAATTATTAAAATTCACTATAAAAATGGTGAAAATTTGGCAGAGACGGTTTGTAAACCTCGAACATTTTTGTGTCGTCGCGAAGCACCTTGTCGCACCGCAATACCGAAATTGGTGGAAAAATTCGAGCTGTTGGGACAACTTAGTGATGTGAAGAATTAAACTCGTGCACGTCACTCACGAACAACCGAGAATATGGCTGCTGTAGCCGAAAGTGTTGAAGAAAACCCAGGTCTGTCCATTCCTCGTCGCTCTTTGGAATTAGGCATTCCACAAACGTCATTAAACCGTATTTCGCATAAAGATTTGGGTCTAAAGGCTTATAAAGTTCAGTGAACATAAGAACTCAAACCGGTCGATCATCAACAACATCGTGTCTTTGCTGATTGGGTCCTTGAAATGCATGCAAATGATCCGGAATTCCATCGAAAAATCATCTTGAGTGATGAGGCCCAGTTCCACCTCGGTGGCTTCGTCAACAAGCAAAATTGTCACATCTGGGGCTCAGAAAACCCAAAAGTTATTGTCGAAAAGCCTCTCTATTGTCAACGTGTGACTGTTCGGTGCAGTTTATGGTCCGGCGGAGTCATTGGACCTTACTTTTTCGAAAATTAGGCTGGAGCAACAGTTACGGTGAATGTATTGCGCTATCGAGAGATGATTAATAATTTTATGGCCGGAATTGGAAGGGTTTTGATCTGGACAACGCTTACTTTCAACAAGATGGCGCTACGTGCCACACAAGCAACGAGACCATTGATCTTTTACGGGAAAAGTTTCCGGACCGTGTTATCTCTCGAAGAGGTGATCGCAATTGGCCACCGAGATCTTGTGATTTAACACCTTGCGACTTCTTCCTTTGAGGCCACGTGAAAGAGAAGGTCTACGTCAACAGCCCCGCGTCGATTCAAAACCTCAAAGATGGAATTCGTGAGGCTATCGAGGACATAGGGCAGCCACTTTGCGATTTGGTTATGGAAAATTTCATGAATAGGATATGGTCCTGTAAGCGTGGTCATGGTGGTCATTAGCCTGATATTATCTTTCACTATTAACGGCATAGCTTTCTCTTTATAATAAAGTAAACATCCGATCATTTACATTAAAAAATTGCGTTTTTCTTTTGATATCAAAATAACACCTCTTATTGGAGAGCCCTGGATTACTCGCTGTTTTTGCGTTTACCAATAATATAATAGTCTTAGTATTGGTTTTTCACCTATTTCTTTAATCGAGTTCAAAAGTAAACCTAAACAATTTGTTTTGCTATATAATTTTACTGAATAATTGGCATTGATTGGTTCTTTTCTGCATGCCTTTTTTTCTCATCTTGTTTAAACATTAGTTTCGTATATAGTACTCGTATTCGGTTTTCTTTTCTTTTTATTCTGAATCATCGATTTTGTATTAGTTATATCTATAATGTCATCGGATATTTTCTGTTTTTATAGATGGATTAATAAAGTAAAAATATAAACAAAATGAAAACTCATATTTCTCATTTGTGGATTTAGCGCTTGGTTGAATATCACTTCAAAAACGTTGCTGATGTTAAGCAGCAAGGTGTATCAAAGATTTTCTCCATATCAATTCCCTATTGGTAAGTTTCCAGCACATGTCTGAGAGGTTACTTCAATATCGTTATAATCAAATGCCTGGTGTGGACATTAACTTGCAGTTCAGCATCAACTCAACATTTGGTTTAGTATCATTTTAACCACGTTGTTGATGTTATGTGGCTGATTGGCCGATAGCTTTTAGGACACGAAGTATCTTTCCCTTTCTTCAAGATTGGGAAGACTTTAGCCTTTTTCCACATTGTTGGGAAATGTAAATTATTCAACATATTATTGAATAATATGCAATAATTTCTAATAGCAACCTCTGGCAAATGTCGTACTATGTTAGGAATGCCGTCAATATCACTTAATTTCTTGTCGGTTGTTCTTCCAAATATAAGATAAAAGTCCTTATATTTGAAAAAATAATCAAGTTGGTATTTAGTCAGAGGTCAATGATTCATTGAATTGAAGAATAGATTAGCCATTTAGGCTCTCATAGTTTGGTAGATCACTTATAATCCCATTAATATGTGTATCTGTCGTCGTACCATTGGGGTCAATGCCTAGTTTATCTAGAAAGCTTATCTCGTCTTCTAATTTTAAGGTTTGATACATTCATTTAAGACTTGTTGCGAAACAAATTATTGTTTACTTTTCTGAAAAAGTCATCTGGGTCTCAGTTTCTTTACCCATTGGTTGTTGATTTCATAACTGTAGTATGAACGGATCATGTTGTGAACATTCTTTAAGTATAATTTCAACATTGCCAACATGGAATGTTTGTAGTCCTGAAGCCCTCGATAAATATTATTGACGCGTGAAAAAAGATGGCTTTTCAATTTTTCTAACCTTACTATGGTTGGTGTCTCATGTTCTTCCATATTGTCTCTGTGTTTCATTTTGGGAACTACTCGTACTTTCTCAATCGTTTCTAGTGTAAGCGTTTCTAGCTGCTATAAATAGAAATATCTGTTTGATCATGTGTTAAATTCTTTCTATGAGGTACCATTAGGGAAGCATTACCATCATCAGGAGTTGGAGAATGCTTTTGGTAGTTTAGATTAAACTTTCTGCGAAACTTCTCTCAATCTGTCACTTTGAAATTTAACTTGGAGTTTTCATTGTACACTGGAACGAGGAAGACATTATCTCTTTGGTGATTTAAGACCATGACAGTGGCGTCATGATTACTATCATCAATGCAGGGGGAGTGCAGGGCGACAGGAGTATTCTTGGAAGCCTGCATTTTTAGGGGGTGCTGTACCTACGTACCCGAGGAAGTGGAGGTTTCCGTAAGGTTCCCCCGTGGACAGCATCTGAATACAAGTGCTAGTCTTACTTTTGATGTAATTTCAGCCATGAGCGAGGATGCTGCATTTCCTCAGATGCTTGGGGTGTTAAGCAACTGTCCCCGTCAAGGGAAGGCGTCAGGAGCAAAAATGGCTGTCGCAAACGGAGTCTTCAGGCTATGCAAATGATCCTGGCAGTAGGTAAAATGCTGTGGGAAGGGACAGCGCAAAGGAGGAGGAGGAGGGAGAAATTTCACGGTTAAGGGACGATTTTCTTGCCGTCGCTCAAACGAATACGACACGAGAGTTGAAAAACAACAGCCTCTCTCAAGAAGCTACGCCAGAAATCACCTTGACCTTTGGCTGCTCTGAAGAGGAGTGGCATATTTGGAAAGCGGGTAGTATTGTCAAATAATCGAAAGCCGCTTGAGACATACAAAAATAAACACAATAAAGAACGTCAGAAACGGAGTTCTCGAGCTAGAGGAGCCGATGGAGTGCATCATGTACTGTAGGTGGATGTGACATAAGGCTTAAAAAGACCGAGACGCCAAGTTCTCTCGTGGAGCATTAGTAGCTCTAACTCCTGTCAATACCAAAAGGGTGGCAGGCAAGCCAATTGAAGGTGACCGCGAGAAAAGGAGAAAGAACGAGGCGGCAAACTAAGCTGCTAGTCTTGACAAGTAGTTTCAGGTAGTGCTAAGTAAGGCTACTAAAAAAACGACCAAAAAGCTTCTCTTTGAAAAATCTGACAAAGAGCCTTCCAGAGAAGAAAAGAACAAAAATTCTTACAATACAATGGAAACAAACACAAACCATGGTACAAAAAAGGCTCGACTTATTAAGCCACCTGAAGGCAAATCTTACACAAATGCGCCGCGTGAAATAACAGGAGCGGTCAAGCTTGATGACACCAAAGCTGCCATAATAACTGTGCGGTCAACTCGGTCCGGAGGCTAAATGGCGGAATTCGGATGGAGGCCATCAAGAAAGACGCATTCCATGATGCGGTTAAAAAGGTTCTTGGAGCCAGAGTAACCATTGCTCCGCCTGAACCGATGGCAATCCCCAAAATTTGCAATTTGCGAGCGATAGGAAAGCCGACCTTCTGTTGCTCAGTGAGGTACATTATAACAAGAACTCGCAAGCCTGGTGGCCTGACGAATTTGGTACATGCGACACCTGGGTTCAAGAGAGCGCCCACCCATAGGTGCAGGGCCATGGATGAGGAGATAGTCTTGTGTGGGCGAGGTGTTCAGGAGAACACAGGGGGCTAGGTGCTCATCGAGGGGACTTCAATGCTAGATCCATTGAATGAGGCATGCCTCAGCCTAACCACAGAGGTAAACAGGTCCTAAAAACAGCGGCCAGAACATCAGTTACTGCCCTAAATACTGAGAACATTTCCATTTATCGGCGTTGGGAGTATGTGGCAACCATACCCAATGTGGCATTCGTTTCGGAGTCTCTGGTGCCAAGAGTACACACTCTGCTTGTGAGTCTTTCGTGCCCCGTTGTTGACCCAGTCACGGTAAGCCTTCAGTATACTGGTGGTTGGCGAAAATTGCTGAGCAGCAAAGAAAATGTCACCGGCTTCAAAAAAAAGCCCAGTGGGCGTGAACGTGTGAGGAGGCAGACACAAGGCTAGCAGCATATAAATCGGCTAGGAAATCTCTTCGAAAGCTAATTAACAAGAGTAAGGCCCAACGCTGGCAAAGTCTTATGGGCGATGTAATGTGGGATATAAACTGATCACGCGGACGCCCAAACAGGTCAGGCGGACGCCCAAACAGGTCGCACGGAGGCTTAGCGCCTTACGGAAGCCCTGCTTACATGAAGCAAAAAGGACGGATGAGATTGCATGGGCTCTGTTCCTTACACATCCTGTCCGTGCCATGCAGTTCATGACAGAATACTAGTGAAAGGCATAAGTTTCACGAGGATGGAACTGGAGGAGGCAATCTTATCTACAGGAGCAAGGAAGACCCCAGGACCAGATGGTGTTCCTGCTGAAGTAATGCAGTTTGTCTACAATCTTTGTCCAAACTTGCTTTTCAGTACGTTCAACGCATGTCTATGCAAAGGGGTTTTCCTGGAACGAGGAAGGTAGCGAGGCGTTTGATGAACAGCAAGGGGAAGGGAAATCCCAATTCAGAATCTACATATCACTGGGAAAGTGCTCGGGAAAGTTATCAAAGGAAGACTCACTGACGTGATTCATGCTGCTGGGGACTTATCTTGATTGATGCGATTGCAGAGGAGCGTGGTCCAAAGAGCGGAAGCTCACAGCCAGACTAGAAAACAAGTTGTGCTTCTGGTGACGCTTGATGACAGATATGCCTCTGGAAACACTTGAAGCCCCTTTTCAAGTCCTGAAGTATCAGATGCGGATTTTGAATAACTACTTGACGGATCGGAGTCTGTTCGGGGGCTTGGCGAAGGATGGAAGTTACATCGGATCTTGCTCAAGCCTCGATCGTTGGCCCAGACCTATGGAATATCACGTACGATGGGTAACTGAACCTCAAGCTGCCGGATGAGTCACGCTTGACCGGCTTTGCGGATGATATTGCGGCAGTAATTGTGCATATCAGACAGTCTCTGAGTTGGTAGTGCTAGTGATTGCAAGCGTTATACCTATCACCCTCCTTGCGAGAGAGCGCCGTGGAACTTACTTGCATAGACACGAAGGTGATAGGGAGATAGCTGAGATTGAAGATCCAGATCCAGGGCGAATGACACAAAGGGGTATGGACCGTGCACTTCATTCTTGACTTGTGGCTCCGTCGTAGTCATGGTGACAGTGGCTTCTATTTGACCCAGCTCTTGAGCAGTATGGATGTTTTCAATCTTAATTGCATAGGATTGGCAAGTCACGGTCTACCGATTGTGTATTTTGCGCTGGAGAGGTCGATAACGCCTGCCGCAAATTTTTTGCTTTCAAAAATTGGGAGAGGCAACGCGGTTACCTCGTTAAAAAAGTAGCAGAGCTGTCAATTGACAAATGAAACCAGGTAGTACAGTACGCTCGGGGTGTTGTTATTGCTAAGAGGAAGCATTGGGGGTGGTGGGTCCCTTTTCTAGCATTGCCTATCCTTTGCTCGACTCCCGCTGGAAGAAGGATTCCTGCAACCCTATGGCACCCAGCTCGAAGTAATGTGTCAAACGGTTCCGGGCTAGGTTGTCAGGATGATAGGGGAGGTGTTTAGTGGGTAGCGTTCATCTTCTAACCGTTAAATAGAAAATTTTTCTTATCCTAACTATTACAGGAAAGCACGTAAAATTTTAGTAAGATATTATTAAATTTGATTTCTAGTTGACATCAGTAATGCACACGTTCAAATATGAATGTTGCCTTAAACAATAGGATTTTTGTGTTCAATCCGGTTTTGTGTTATCCATTCAGCTATGCATATAACCATGTTTGACAAGCACCAAAATCTCCAGCAAGAATGTAATAGTTATACAGTCTATTCAGTTCGAGTATTTTAAACAATGAATTAAACCCATTCTTAAATTTGAGGTTATAGTTGCCAGCAGCATAGGCTGAGATAACGAAGATGTTATTACCAACTTGCAGTGGAAAATTAATAACGGACACCTCAAGACATTTAAAGTTTTTGAATTCGATTTGATGAATTATTTGTAAACAGTAGGGTCTTCTGATAAATACACCCCCACCACCTCCAACATCAGAATTTACCCTATCGTTTCTTTAAAATTCAAAATCTTGAATGTCATGAGTACCAAGAATTGACGCGTGTTTCACAGAGTACAACGATATCATGCTGTTAACTGACAATAAAATCAAGGAGATTAACACGTCAATGCAGTGGTGCAATCGAGTTGGTGTTAATGGAGATGAGACGCAGCCCATCTTTTGGTATATAAGTAGGTGAGTGGCAAAGTATCTGCGTTCAGATACTTTGCCAAGCTTGTATTCTAAAAAATAATTGGATATCTGTACTTTTTTCTCTAAGCTATTGGTTAGTTTTTAACCTTATGTAACGATACTTCGGACTGAACGGTATTCGGTGTAATTCACTTTGTTACTGTTTATATTTTTGGTGCATGTTTTGCTTTCACATGTGTAAGTCGGGGACATCCCCAATATGATGCAGGGTGATCGCGTGCACCACAGTTGGCACAATATAATTTTTTTGGCTCTGTTGGAGCCGAAATACAATTTTGCGAAACAAATGACAGGCTGGAAGCACAAATTGAAAGCAACACATCCTACAATCTCTGTCTTCTATTTTCAACGAAGGGGCAAAATGTTTGCCAAAATACGCAATAGAAGACCGCGATGCCAAACTAGACCAAAAATTCATAAGAGGTCGACTCAGCAAAGTGTCTCTACATAAACGTGTCGCATAAAAAACGGAGCATTTATCAAGCTTAAGACCTACGGCATTGGAATTTAAAATCTACTTAACTTAACTTACTTTTTATATAAGTGATACTATGAACAACCCAAATATGAACCAATTGTATTCGCAGCCAAGTCTTGCGGTCAGGAATTTCATGTTATACATTGAGGAGTAGCGAACCATACGAGCCCTTTTCAATGTTTTTCTAAAACGTTGTTATGAAGTATAACTTGTCGGTGAAATATTGGGTACCTGCATTGAGCTACTAACATGACTCAATTCCATCACGTTCAAAGCACCCGTGAATGCTTTCAATTCACGATCCCAGTTCTTCTGGTTCGAATAGATATATGGCCACACAGCTGCTTCAAAGCTGTGATTCAGCCTATCTGAAGTGTAAGCCTGTGGCACGTTTATGTCAATGAAGCTAGAGAGTGAACTTTTATATTGGTTCAATCACAAAGAACTTCGACAATCGGTATCAGGTTTTGGAGGGAATAACTACTGATTAGGCCAGAATACAAACGTTTGGATATACGTTCGGGTATAGGAAGTTCGCCCAATGAGGGCAGGTAGGTTGGTTCGGGTTTTTTCTGTACTTACATAGGAGTATTACACAAACGACTATGTACTCCCTGGCCTAGGGTGGCATTTAAAGTAGGCCAGTGAAAGTACGTTTTTAGATGTCAATGTGTCAGTTCGTACCCACGATGTGTGCTCAACAGGTAGTCGTTAATTCAGCGGTGAATCGTCCTGCATACCTGTCCTGTTTTGTTCTTCTTAGGCGGGACCTTCACTGGGCTATTCTATCTGCTTCTATATGAAGCCGACTACTACCTTTAAATCAAGTAGTTGTGGCTTTTGGGTTTGAATAGTTCATTTCAGGTTTTTGTAACTATTCAACTTGAAGCGGGGACCATCTAGACTGAAATTAAAGATTTTCTTTCCGCTTTTAGCCAGTTTAGCTCCTTCTTGGCAGGTTGATTGACTGAAACTGTTGTCAAACTCTTCTTCAGCTCCTCACATGCTATTAAAGTGGATTCCGTTAAAATAAATTTATGTTCTTTCCGCAGCAAGCCGATGAGGCAGTAGCATAGCTTCAAGTTATCTCAAAAGTACGCCACTGTCTCCTTGTACCAACCATTTGCGCCCAAGGAAGGATGCAGTTTCTTAACAGTTTTCGGCAAGAGGAATGATCCAATGGCTCTCGTCTTACCCGAATCAGCTTTAATGGTTCTGTAACCGATTATATGACCTAAATACTAGGCTTTGGTCATTACGGATGGGTTTTCTTCGTTATTTATCGTATTGACAATCCTGTAGGGTGACTTTTTGAACCAACATAAAATTCTCGTCGAAAGTTTCGATTATCATTATCGATAGTCTATGTATATACAAATTTGGTGATGTTGATATAGAGGTATCTCCTTGTTCATTAAAGGTGTCATTTTTGGGGCACGCTAGAGGCTAAAGGGTATGGTGATAAACTATTAAAGGCCGTACGGGCACCGTAAATTCGTTCGTATGCTGTGATCTCAGAATAGAGAAAGCAGAGTTTGCCAAAAACGTTTTTTAAGTTAAGACTGGAGATGTAGGGCGTCTCAAAACGGGAGACTTTAAATGACTGCGTGCATTTAATAATCTTAACTTATTTACTGGTGCAGAAATTGTGTTTATTTCTGGTTTTCAATTAAAGCCGATATAGAGCTTTAATTTATTAAATTACAAGCTATTTTTTCTAATATCAATAATTTTTTCATATTTCCATTTTTCTCCTTTGAGTCTGTTGAGCTAGTGATTTTTTTAGAAAGATGAAAATATTTAACAAGCTGACTTTTACGTGGGAAGAATATAAAATTTCGTTCGTTTACAATAATGGGGTTTTCGTCATGTATGATTTGAGCAATACACATCAAGAAGTTTGCATTACGTTCAAATGATATCATATATGTTTTAGGATCTTTCAACGAAAACTGGACTCACACATGCTTGCCCACCAATAAAAAAACGGCTTACTCAATTTGATATAAAAAGAAAAGCTATTGGAGGTTTCATCATATGTCTATGATCATCTGCTGGTAGCCTCTCATTCACTCAAATATACCACGCTCTAATTCAAAGGGAAGCTGCTAACAGTATTGTCAACACCCAGTGATTTGGTGGTCTAGAATGTGGTTCAAACCACCGACCGCACTTCACAGGTACTCGTATGTTCTTACGTCAAAAGAAAAATACTACATAGTAAAATCCTATTTTTGAAAAGACTCAGGGTGCGCTGTAATTGCTGGCACAGTAAAACATGTAACAGAGCAGAAACATTTTGACAATAGGTCGTATGATACAAATAACAAATTTGTGTCCAAATGGGTACAACCACGAAAACTACAATACACTCGCAAAACAGAAAAATACAGGAGAACTTACAGAAAATGGGATAATGAAGTAACGTTTAGAAAAAAATCACTCAACTGAGTCTGTAACGTTCATATAACTAAGATTATGCTCCAAATAAATCCCATACAGCAACTTCAACGAAAACAAAGCAAGCTAAGTGCACGGGAAGTTAGTTAACTAACAGCAAGTTCTAAAGAAACGTACTATTTCTTTGTATTTTTTACAACTTTGTCGATTTTTTATGATAAAACTAGTTATAAACAAAATAAGAAAATATTAGCTTGTATTATGAACTACTGGCTGATATAAATTATTGTAGATGATACTCGTAGCTTATTAACTAAACTTATAACTTTGGCAAGCAGATATGATCTTCTAAAATTATGGCTTTAGGATCAACGAAGGAACTGTAGCAAGATACTATATACAGAAATTGCAGGTGAAATTTTTGCTCTATTAGATGTGTTGTAATGGATCATGGACAATAAGTGAAAGGAAAATCAAGTCAATATTTTCCGGACGGAAAGTAACATCAAGAAAAGTATTCATGACTGACAGAGAAAACTGAACTCTGTTGGGATGCATAATTTTCAGGCTTTTCGGAGTGAAAAGCCAACGAAAATATGAACAAAATAAAAAATTTGATGTACTCGTACTACCGAAAAAAATTTAGATAATTTGTCTATTGGCTCGGAGTCCTGTATAAGTTTCTCATCTCTTATATCATTCACATGATATACTGTTGGCTGAAAGCTGCCAGCTAATCGCAATCTTGCCGCCGATAAGACTACTGTAGGCTAAGTAAATCCCTAGTGAACAAGCCAGTGATAAGGTTTCCTATTTTAATAAAATAAGAAAGAGGACAAAACTTTATTCGAACAGATCACAGTGCCCAAATCTCCTCGTGTTCATTTATGTTTAAAAGAGGATGAGGAAACCATGGACTGTGTATTTGAATGCCCGGCCGTTATCTATGCCGGGTCAGCACAACAATGTGCTAAATTATGTTTACAGAAAGGACATACATCGTTACTCTAAAAGTAATGAGCCGGATGTGACGAATTCGAGTGCAGCAAACCAAGGTTTGAGCGTTCGAACATGGTCCAGATGGTTTAATATTAGAGTATTGTTAAATAATTTTACAATACCCTACTAAAATCACGACCTGTTTGTTCCTCGCAAACCACATAAGCTAGAGTGATGAAATTTTCCGCGTAGATCAAAAGTTGAGCCCTCTCAAAAGTTGCAGTGCAGTCACCCCATATAGGTGGTGATCTTTCAGAATTTGCCAAGGGTAGCCAACATGGGTACCGAATAAACGGTTTTGATGGGAACATTTCAAAATACGTCTTAAAATAAAAATATTTGCATGGAAGGGTGCAGGGTGAGGAGAAATATGAGAAAAATTTCTTTACCTCCTCGCGATTGGACACCTTTGGACAGAAAAATCTGAAAAAAGTCATGTAAGTAGGTCAGGACGAGTACAAGGCCAACAAATACCCCAGAAGTTAAAAGTCCAACAAATTTGTTAATAACATAATATTTAATACATATTACAAATTTTACGTTTTCATCTATAAAATCGAAAGGTGATCCTTAATTTACACCTACATTTTCTGATGTCAAACACATATTTCCTGCAAGTTTCATAAAAATCGAGCCGTAGACAGCCAAGTTACATGCGATTGAAAACTTATAGTCCAAGATACGTATATAAAACTACCTTCACCGATCGAGTAACCGGACGAAATGTGTTTTTTATAAATTAAAATATGTTAACGAATGTAACGGTGATGGGTTGCCTAATAAAATCCTGTCAAGGATATTTTTAATTAATTATATAAAAGGTTATTTTTTTCAATACCTTCACCGATCGAGTAACCAGAAAAATTTAACATCAATTGAAAGTAGGAAGTTTATAGAATATGCAAACGTAGGGATGCCTACCTTTTTCTTGTCAAGGCTATAGGGTTGCTTAATTTAAACAGGTGATTAAAAAATGGTACCTTCACCGGTCGAGTAACCAGATAATTTATATATCAAAATGAAGATAATTTTTTTAACAAATACGATCGTATACGGTTGCCTATGAAAAACTTGTCTGAAATTAGGGTTGTCAAGCGTAGAAGTTTGAAAATTATAGACGGTTAGAAGTGAGCGAGAAAGAGAGCCTTAATCCATCCAGCGCGATAGACGAAGATGTAGCATAGCAACCGTTAGCCCCACATCAGCCGCTTGAAATAGTGCAGGAGCCGGAAAGGAATAGCATATACGCAATATTAAATGCGGTGGAGTAAGACTTTATGAAAAACGTTAAAAGTTTTGACTAATTGTATACCAACATGCTCGATGTCATTAAAACAAAAAATGTTGCGCACAAGATATGTAAATTCCATGTGGCTCCACGCGACTGATTGCGTAAAATTAGAGGCTACGAATTGGGGTTGGTTTTTCGAGAACAATTTAAGACCAACAGGATATATTGGCGACCAAACACCTTTAAAAATCAATGACATAATGGAGATTTGATAGAGAAAATGATGATGACGAATCTGCCGAGCTTGAGAGCAGCTTCATTGATCCAGAGTCAGATGAAGAATCAGATTTGTAGTTGCACTCGTTCATTGTGAATAAATATTTTTTTATTATATTATATTAATGTCAGTATTTTCTTTAGTTTTTAAATAAATAATCATTTAATACACTACACATTAAAATTTTTGTCATACATGTTTTCTTTTCATTTATAATTCCTTTACATGCCTGTGTGTGTGTTGGTGTGTGCGAAATTTTTCAGATTTTCTTGCAAGTTATATTATTCATATTCAGTCTTCATAAAATAAACGAAATTCGCAAGATAAGTATATAGTATTACTCATATATTTTTTAATAAATATTTTGATTGATTTGTTATATTTTGACAACATTTAATGTATAATACCATAATGAAACGATGGAAATTTTTCAATAACATTTTATACACTTGGAAGTGCATATAATTGGAGAGTATCTTTTCAGTTGCTTCAAAAGGACGGTTAACACTCAAACTCTACACTGACTTGTCAACAGTCAACAGAGCATGCGCACTCTGTTTCATAGGCACGAAGATGCGGGACTCGTTGCTATGGCGCGTCTTACTCTACCGCATTTAATATTGCGTATATGCTATCCCTTTACCGCTCCTGTACTATTTCAAGCGGCTGATGTGGGGCTAACGGTTGCTATGTTGCATCTTCGTCTATCATGCTGGATGGAATAAAGGATCTCTTTCTCGCTCACTTCTAACCGTCTAAAATTTTCAAACTTCAACGGGTGACAACCCTTATTTCTGTTTATCATAGGCAACCGTTTACCATCGTATTCGTAAAAAAATTATCCTTATTTTGATATGTAATTTATCTGGTTATTCGATCAGTGAAGGTACCATTTCTTAATCACCTATTCAAATTAAGCAACCCTATAGCATTGACAAGAAAAAGGTAGGCAACCCTGGGTATGCATATTCTATAAACTTTGTACTTTCAATTGGTGTTAAATTTTTCTGATTTCTCGATCGTTTAAGATATTGAAAAAAATAACCTTTTATATAATTAATTAAAAATATCCTTGACAGGATTTTATTAGGCAACCCATCACCGTTACATTCGTTGACATATTTTAATTTATAAAAAACACATTTCGTCCGGTTACACGTTCGGTGAAGCTCGTTTTATATACGGATCCTATACTATTAGCAATTCCAACAACAAGAACACTTGAAACTGTGTAAATATATGTTCGCAAAGGACCCAAACAATGCAGATATGTAACTCAAACATTGAGATCAACATACTAAAAATAAAATGGCGGCTAACTAAAATATATAATAACCATAACTAATATAGTGAATTAGTTAGTCATTATGGCAAATCGGTTAGTCAATATGGCAATGGTTGGCAAATTAATGATTAATTTGTCCAATTGGTGTCATTAAGTGGCCAAGATCTGAATTAGAAAATTTCTATTGATTTTAAATACATACAATAAGAAAATGAGAGGTACGAAAACGAGATTTTAATTTGCGCTGCAATAGGTTATGTTATTACGGGAGCGTATATTTGAACCAATAGATCCTCCTCAATTTTGAATTTGATAGCATTCATGAATATTTTTTGGTCGAAATTCAGAAATTTGTTGCCTTATACTCGTACTTTTTTCCCCCCATCTCAGAATATGGTATTATGGCAATAATAATTACTTTATCATAGTCAGTAAGTTAAGTGCATTTCAGGTAAGGTATATTTCTACCCGTAATCTTTTTGAGGTTGACGCTAGTATTAGTAAGTATGCAATCATATCTATTCGCTATATGATAATATTCATGGAATTTCAATATTTTAGTTAATTCATTGAATAACCAACCGAGAAACTCATGATACGTGAGATAGACATTTTTTTCAAGATTTATAAACTTGTTTCTACGTTACCATCAACAAATACCTTACAAATGAAATAATGGTGACATCATTAAAGAGCTAGCAAATTACAAAACGACTAATCAGCCAAATCGAGAATCATAATCTTTGGATGTATATAATTTGCACAACTCATTTAACAAGATTTGCGCGATGTCCTTTCCGAGGTCGTGGTAGTATACGAGAACGTTGAGAATTCGTAATTGGTGCGCTAATTAGATTTCTAAATACATCTATTAGGAAAAATTTATGAAATCCAGTTGCTATTTGAAATTCCAACTTAATTTTAACTAATTGAAGTTCAATTTCAAGGCCATTATGTGTTAGTGTGACAAAACGGGTGAGTAATAAATTTCACACTAAAAGTTCATCCGCAAGACTAAATATAGAGTCAACTATTTTTTCGGACGTCCGATTAGGAGTTAATTTTAATTTCTTTTTGCACTGTTTATATGGAGTGACTAGTGAATAAAATATTCCGAGCAGATAATTTGAGAGGGTATTTTTGGATTAGTTTCGTTCTGGTATTTTGTAGTTGTCTATTATAAACGGCATAGGTTTTTTTGATTTGGAAGAGCATTTAAGGCATAAGACACAAATGTACCAAAACTTTGCTTTAGAAAACCGGATTGACTGCCTTAATGGATGGATCGAGAAATTATTTTATTAGTTGCATGACCGGTGAGAAATCGCAAGTGAATTTGAATTTTTTCTCCGATATGGTGATCATATGACAAGTGATATTTTAGGGGAAAACACCGTCACGTCGTAGACTAGTCAAAAAATGATAGAATAAAGAAATTTTATTTTGATATTTGGATAAAAATGACTCATAAATGGACTTAGAGATGCGATTCCATACGGGGGTTTAAGGTTTTGGAAGGAAGCAAAAAGAAGGTATTTGATTTCAGAGGCCAAAAAATTCTCAATCAAGCGTTATTGCAGAATGTTTTGCATGATTTGTTTGTCAAGCGTTAAGTTCTATAAGTTTGTGGATAATGGTTTGGGCCTGTACATATGTCCCAACGAACATGGAATTAGGCGTGAATTTTGATTCTACTGAGATAAAGGTCCTAAACGCAAGCCAGGAATTGTGGAGTCCAGGCTTAATCAAAAACTGAGATTATATTCAGCCAGATCCTAATTGACATCTTAACGATGCTATAATTTTCGCCTCAATTTTTAAAACCAAATGCCAACAGCTTGTGCAATTTTTTAAGGCTTTCACCCAAGTACTGTTCGGTAGTACTGGTCTGTATGACTTCAATGAACTCTTGAGAACTAGGATCCTAGTGTGGTTGGAACCAGATTACATAGCATGTCATACAGACTAATCAAAAATGACATATTTGAGTAATTTGTCTGTAATGAGTCGTCATTTAGTCATAGATTCAAAAATCTTTCTTCTTCTTCGTAGCACTACAGCCCATTGCAGCTTCCGCAATCTTACAATCATTGAGACTGGGTTTGTCACAGATTTGATACAGTTCATGGTTACATCGAATTCGCCATTGATCCCCGTCTAGCTTCGCTGCGATTTTTCGCCTCAGGACCCGTCGCTCAAAGGCGTTCAGTATATTTGCGGATGCTTGGGTTAGGGTCCATTTTTCACACCCATAGCATAACACAGGTCTTATCACAGATTTGTATACTTGCAGCTTTGTTTTCCTGTGTCTGATGCTGGTCTTCAAGATCGTCAAAATTGGATAAAATATTTTCTTTGCGAGCTGTATTCTTTGGCGTAATTTGTCACTTTCATTGCCCGTTTTCGTTATTTTGGCGCCTAAATACTGTATTCGCCAAGTGTGATATTTTGTGTGTTTGAGGGATTTTTTCTCGACTGCGTCATGAACTTTGTTTTATTTTCATTGATATGTAGCCCTTCTAGTTTTGCTTCGCTGTCGAGTTTCAGGAAGAGTTCTTTGGCGGTTGTTAATGACCGCGACAAAATGTTGATGTCGTCCGCATACTTGTATAGTAATGTACCTCGTGTATCGACAGGTAGCTTCCGTATGACGTACTCTAGAGCCAAATTGAATAGCATTGGGACCAGTTCATCTCCCTGTTTTAGCCCAATATTTGTGTCAAAGGCATCGGTGAGTTGGTTATTGATGCGGACTTGGGAGGTTGTCGACGTCATTGTCATTTTGGTAAGACGGACTAATTTGGCTGGGATGCCAAAACAAAGCATTACTTGGTACAGTACGCTACAATCAATACTGTCATATACTTGCTTAAAGTCAACGAAAATTTGGTGTACGTCTATGTTGAACTCCCAGACCTTTTCAAGTACTTGCTTGATTGTGAACAATTGTCGATCTACCTGCTCTAAAACCACCTTGACAATCCCCAATAATACTGTTGGCATATGATCCGATTTTATTTTGTAAGATCTTTGAAAATATTTTGTACGCCGTACAAAGTAGTGATATGCCTCAACAATTCAATTCATTCTTTCGGCATATGTTCTTGTTGCCAAATGTGCTGGATAACTTTGTGAATAGCTTTATGATTGATTACTCCATCATAATTTACCCTATCGTTTCTTATAAACTTGATATCTTTAAATGATATGGAGTGCCGAAATCGAGACATGTTTCTCAGAAGAGACCGATGTCAGGCTTTTGCGTGAAAATAAAATCAAATAAATTCACAGATCCGCAACGTTGCAATCGAGTTAATGTTAATGGAGATGAGACAAAGCCTCTCGTAATATGGTTGGGTGACAAACTATTTGGATACGTGGATCGAATTTTTCTCCTGCATCATAAATTTAATTTCTTCTGTATAAAAACCACTAGCTAATGCTTGTATAAGAACTTTTAGTCAGTGCATGAACCATTCTACTGCCGTAATCCGAACTGAATTGTACAGAGATAGGCAACGGAAAGAAGAAGAGACGGAGAAAAAACTGACAGGAGCATTGTATATACAACTGCTGAGCTAACTAGACGGGTATTTTTATTTGCCCGCGAGTTTCTAAGTTTTTTGAAAATAGGGCGATTATAACTCAGGTGTAACCACGGAAAGTGAAGCACAACAAACAAAATAAGTTTTGATAATGTGATGGTTCGGTTAACAAAGAACCAAATGTTGGAGGCACTCGCCACGGCCGATGTGGATACGCCGCCGACTGCCACAGTGGCGCAACTGAGGCTCCGATACACTAGAGCAAGGCGAGGGCGTAAGTTTCCCTGAAAGTGACGGTTCGTTGCAACCAGATGACACACCTGACGATAATCATTCACCCGAATTTGAGGTTACAACACTAGCACCACTGATGTCCCACCTGCGGCCCTGATCACGACAGATGTTGTCATAATAGCTGCTCTTGATTCATCTTTTGCCACCCTGAAGACAATTCCGGCAACTACAGTTACTGATTGCACTCTTACAACCGATGTCCCAACTTTTTCTATAACGCCCTCCACTGCATCCGCTGTTATTACCGATGAAACCACTACACCTACGAAAACAACTGCTGTCCACGATGTTATAATCGCCGCCCGTGTCACTTAAGCCGCTGTTTTGTCTCAACGACCTCCATTGTCTAAGTCACCGAAGAAGAGGCCATTGAACGAGAAATTCCGATTTTGAAGAAAAGGAAGGAACTACTCGAATTACAATATGCGATTAGTCTACTCGAAGCAGGTAGTCAACCGTCGTAGACTGCGAGCACTCGACATATTGACTTTAGTGATGTTGAATATGCGATCAATAAATTCAGCGGCGATGACCACTATGATGTCCGGAGCTTTGTAGCCGATCTAAATGACTTTTTGGCAACCACCAATATAAATGATCACTTTACAAGACGTCGCATTTACATTCACTCTACAAGACGTCTACCATCAACTGGAAGCCAGTAGTTGGGATCAGAAAAACGAGACGTGGCAGAGATATGTTCTGAAAAGGCGAGCAATTGCAAAACCCGCCCGAATTAGTTAACCGTGGACGGTCTAAAAGTCCGCAATACTAGAGCATACTTATTTTCGTGAGCAACACGAAAGGCGCATTATATCTGCTCTAAAGTGTGTTATTAACACACGTGAAGTCACCGCAACTTGCTCCCGAATTGCTGCAACTTCCCGTGAATCTGCTGCAACAATACCCAGATCAACTGCTGCGAAATCTGTCGTTCCCGCTGTCCTGGAAGAAACGCTAAGCTGTTTTAATTACACCAGATGAGGCCACTATCCTGCCCTTACAGGAAGCATGCATCAGGCTCGTGCTTCAAATGTTGGGAGAATGGACATCAACACCGAGATTGCCCAAATCCAAAGAAAGTCATGAGAGTTATTCGCAGCACCAACACCGCTGCTTACGTTAACGAACCGAAGAACGATAGTGCTATGACCAGCGATGAAACTAACAGCGCCATCAGTGCAATTAATCTGGTAAGTGTTGCTTTTACTTATTGTCGGGGAGAATACACAGAAATGGTAAAACTTTTCTCTCTTTTCGACACCGGCAGTCCAATTAGTTTTGTGAAACGATCTGTAGATCCTCTACTCATTAGCAATAGAACTTTTGATACGAGATCCTGCGGCTTAGGAAAAGCAACGACAAAAACGTATGGTAAGGTCAATGCCTATATTAAATTTCGTAGGCAATGTAGAAAGATTCCTCTTTGAGTGCTTCGAGATGAAACGGTATCACTAACCATAATCTTAGGCCGGAATTCCCTAAAGGAATTTAATGTCTATCTTCATGAATTCAAAGATATTCATACCCAGATGTATAGTCATAAGAGTAAAGCATTTGAAAAAGACAACAGTTATTTCTGTGCCATCAAACCGACAAGTAATAAAGGATTGACCGGTCTATGTGTTGAATACGAACCTCCTGAGGAAGCCACATATGAACTTACCAGCATTAGATCTACTGATAAAAATTCGGCCAACGCTGGTGCTGGTGGTTAATGATCAGACCGACAATAACTTAAGAACCTTGTCCGTACTCACTACATTACTTCCAGATGACACAAAAACCCTAGAAAGAAAGATAATTTACGAAAACTATTTGAACCCGATGAATCTCATTGTAGCGCCCCATCACTATCAGATGGCAGTTCACCTAAATAATAATACTCCGTTTCACTGCACACCACGAAGATTATCTTACCACGAGCGAACAGAATTCAGAAGATCATAGAAGAGCTACTAAAGAAGGGGATGATTACACCCACTAATTCCTCATACGCTTCTGTCATCGTCTTAGTTAGGAAGAAAAGCGGTGAATTGAGGATGTGTGTGGAGCATAGAGCCCTAAATAAACAGACCATACGAGACAATTTTCTGCTGCCACTTATAGAAGACTGCAGCGGTTATTTGGAAGGAAAGAAGTTCTTTTCAATTTTAGATCTGCGTAATGGATTCCATCAAGTTAGAATGGCACCTGAATCTGGTAAATACACAGCATTTGTAACTCCAAAAGGTCACTATGAATACTTGTGGATGCCTTTCGGACTGAAAAATGCTCCTGCTGTATTCCAGCACTTTATATGCGAAATATTTAGAGATATGCTCGAGCCTGGATCCATTGTCGTCTACATGGACGATATACTGATCGCAAACGCATCCCTTGAAGACCATATTGAGCTGCTAGGTCGAGTCTTGAAACGTATTACCAAAAAGAACCTTGAGTTAAAAATTGGGTCTTCATTGAACTGCGCACTTACTTAGCCGCTGCCCCATATTAGTAATTTATGATCCGAAAAAAGAAACTGAATTTCATTGCAATGCTAGTTCCTCTTTTTACGGAGCAATATTGTTACAAAGGCAATTCGATAATAAATTTCCCCCTATACTATTTTTTTCGAAAGCTACCACACCCGCTGAATCTCGTTATCTTAGTTTCGAACTGGAGACGTTGGCCATTATCTATGCACTGAGGCTGTTCCGAGTTTATTTAGAAGGCATACCTTTAACGATAATGACAGATTGTAACTCTCTGACGCTCACTCTTAACAAAAGATATGTAAATCAAAGATTCGCCAGATGGGTCCTCGAGCTTGAGAATTATAATTACACAATACAGCACCAAAGCGGTGTATCCATGCGTCATGTAGACGCATTGAGCCGGTGCTACACCTCTTGCTCTTCTTCAAATGACGAATCAACAACTGATACTGATTCTAGAGCTACTATTTCTGATGCAAAATAGATGAGGGATGAGGCATCACTTGCTCTCTTAATCACGCTCAGTTTGACTTATCCTTAGACCATTACGCCGAATCAACCAAAGCCAGTACTAATGCCCCTCGCTATCCTGTCCTAATGTCCGCTGTTCCTTATGCCAACTCTGACGACCCTTTTATTTATCCTGCTGTTAGAATCAATATTTATGTACAAGACTCTAATGAGAATCGTACCACCCGGAAGCACAACTGATGTAATTGATCAAGTATTAGCCACTGTTGACAGTGACGACTTAAACTTTTTGATCCAAGTCACGCAAAACCGGGACAAACGCATCCAAAAACTTCGCGAACAACTAAGCTTATGTTCAGTCCCAGGTTACCAGTTATTGGACGGTCTTGTCTTTAGAAGAAATGAATCCGGACAAACGCAAATGTACAAACAGAGGATAATGTGATTCATTTGACGCATGAAAAGATTAGTCACCATATGAGCAACTGAAGAAACACTATTGGTTTCCGAACCTAAAAGGAAAAGTCGCAAAATTCATAAGAACCTGCGTAGAATGTATTATATACTCACCACCGCATCGTTCCAATGAACATAATATCTATAACATACCGAAGAAACCAATACCATTTGATACTATACACTTAGACTACCTCAGGCCTTTACCTACTATCAACTCAAAGAAGAAATACATTCACGAAATATTTTAAACTGTATCCAGTTAACTCGTACTCGAGAAGTTATCAATAGCCTTGATAAATACAATATTTTAGTTATTACAGTCGTCCCAGACGCATAATAACTGGCCGAGGAACTTGTTTCACCACTTTGGATTTTAGCATATATTTGGCTAAACAGAACATCGATCATGTGAAAGTTACCGTCGCCTCTCCACAAGCCAACGGGGAAGTGGAAAGGGTAGATAGAGTTTTAAAACATATGCTTGCCAAACTAAGTGAGCCCATTAGTCCTGCCGATTGGTCTATCCTTTTGTTCCAGATTGAGTATGGCATTATAAATACCATCCACAGTACCACTAAACAGTCTCTTAGTAAACTTCTGTTCGGGATAGAGCAGAGAGGTAAAGTTGTGGACGAATTAACTGAATACTTAAGTGAGAAGATAGATGAGGAATCAGATCGCAACTTAGATTATCTCAGGGCATGCGCTGCCTCCGCCATTCAGAAGTCACAGGACTACAGCCTCCAGTACTTCCAGAAACACAGCAATCCGCCCCAAACTTATAATGTAGGAGAATATGCCGTCATTCGTAACGTGGGCAGCAACGTTGGCACGAAAAAGAAACTAATCCCTAAGTACCGCGGACCGTACCTAATACACAAAATATTACCAAATGACTGATACGTAATTAAAGACATCGAAAATTGTCAGCTGACTCAGTTGCCTCATGACAGAATTGTAGAATCCTCGCAAATACGTAGGTGGCTTTCGCAGGGATCTGGACCACAAACCACATAAGTACAAAGCAACACAAACCCTTTTGAAACTGAATTGTCACTTTCAATTTGCTTTTCATATAGTAGCCTCAGAAAAGAGAGAGAGAAAACCCAAATTGTCACTTCAGATTTGCTTTTCGCATTTTGACAATTAGTCGAGGTCGACTTACTAGTTAGGTTAGCCGAGCTGTAATGAAAATTTAGTTTGAACAAAAACCACTAGCTAATGCTTGTATAAGAATTGAATTGTTCAGGGATATGTAATAGAAAAAAGAAGAGACGGAAAAAAAACGGACAGGTGCATTGGAAATACAACCGCTGCGTTAACTAGACGGGTTTTTTATTTGTCCGCGAGTTTATAAGGTTTTTTTAAAAAAAGGGGGATTATACTTCGCTATTTTTTTTTACGCTAGTATTTAATTTTTCAACGCTATGCAACACTTTTGCTAACAATTCATCACTGAAGTTTTGCTTCTGATCCTCTGGGAGCCGCTGAAAATCAAGCCCCACGCTATTTGGGGGAATTTGATGTTTTTAAGTAATTTTGGGGCATGTATTATTTTCGCATCCATTAATCGGGGGTACCTTTGATATGAAGGAGGATGACTTATTTTACCACAATTTGCACAACATATTTTTCTCTAGCCTCTGTCACAGTCAGATTGCCTTTGTGAGGGGCATATAAGATATTACACTCAACACTGCGGTACTGTATAGCACAGTTGGCAACTGTGTGCCTGAAAGGTTGACAACGATAACGTTGGCCGATTTCAGTCCTGTGAAGGCGTTCTCATCTCACAGCTTGATAGATTACATGTCTTATATGCTGGAGAGCACACGGACTTCTTTTTCATGAAATTTCTATCAAAAACATTGGCAATAATTTTTTCTCTGCAGATGATCTACTTGCGGAAAATCTCGTGATCAATTAAATTTCAGACGATTTTTTTTCTAAATTTTGTAGGAGATCATCAGGTTAAGTTAGATATGTTATATGCAAGCAGTTGGTGACAGAAAAAATTAAGGCTTTGTCCAATAGACCAAATGATAAACCTTTAGCTGGGATATAGTTCAATGTACTGTTTGAAGAAAACTTCAATACAGGTGACAGATTTACTGTTCGCCGTTAGAGCTGCGTGGTTAGTATAAACTCGTAAGATATCGAATTTGTTTCGAAGTTCCTGATTTAAAGGGTATACAGCCAGTGATCACTAGTGTAGGAGTGAGTTTCCTTGTATTTTTGTAGTTTTTTTAATGCTTTGTGGGTAAACCCATCATGGTTGGCTTTCTGTGTAATGATGGTCAACCAAAATGATTGAATATAGAAGCCCCTAAAAAGACTCGTGGGGTATGATCTAAATGCTACCATGTAGAAACTTGACACCCTTACGTAAAGCAGAAAAAGTGAACGAGAAAAAACGGGTGTTTTTTTCTGAACATCGCTACCATGCTGATGCTGAACATGACGAAATACTGCTCGAATACCCATTCTTTACAAAGATGAAACTAGAAGAGTTAGAGATAAGAAATAAAAAATCAATTATTTTCGTTCTTCGATCAAATTTATTAAGGTATGAAATCCAATTCGGCCTGAGAATGGAACTCATTGATTGTTATTTCTTAGATCTATTTTAAAAGGTTGTAAACATCTAAAACATAAAATTGATAAAAATAGAATAGTTATTCTGAGCTTATTTCAGCAAAGGTACTAAAGTGGATTTGTCTTCTTTGCCTTCATCCGTCGCTCAGTATGTTTGGGTCTACATGAAAGGGCTTTTCCATAGCACCGACAGTAGATAGTTGAAAATCCTATAAATATTGAAAAATGTCTCTTAGTACCACAATAATTATTGCGGGGTTGGAGGGACTGCCAGACGAATTGGCATTAGTTCTATGACACAAGGGGAGGCCGGCAAAGAGTACCGAACTTTGTCAAGGGGGATGACAGTACCGGACTCCATATAAATACGAAATAATTGAGGCTGACATGTAGCCGCCGTGCGCATACCAGAAGCGGGCATTGGCTCGTTCTTCTAAAGAACGCACTGAACACAGGGTTGGGTGGTATGATGTTTTTTTTTTACTTCATTCTTAGAACTGTTTGGTTTTGTTTCATTGTATCGTGTTTTCCGTACGTTGTGTTGCTTTAAATAAAAAAACCATTCGTTGTTGATTTTACTTACGCTTGAAGAAATAACTTATTTCATTCCATAATAAAATCACTTGATTACTAATTAAACTGGGAATCTAAAAAATCAAAAATCACCTGTTAGTCCATTTCTCTCCCATTCTCTACTAGCACACTGAACACTGAAATATTGTTTTAGAATTATATTGTGAAAAACATTAAACAGGTTGTATCATTTATATTTGAAATGCTACAAAAGCTTATGTCTCCCTATGGTTTGTTAATTTCCCATTAATCCCCAAAGTAGATAAACTGTAATTCTAAACAGTCAGTTTGTTTAAAAGGAAGTATGGAGCAGTTACAATTGAAAATTATAACTCATTAATAATTACGAGTACTTTAATTTCAGCGAAAATAAATTGCTTCAAATAAACCTTAAATAGCAAATTATTTAAGTACTTGCAATACAAATTAGTGTAATAACAAAAATATGATAAAAACTTAAAATTTGTTACATCAAAAAGTTATGCATTGTAATGTTGTCTTGTCTTTTTGTCACAATACAAAAACATTTATAATAAATCAACGTTAAAGTAATAAGACTGTTCATAGTAAAAATAACATCACTACAAATACCTACGATTGAAAAATTACTTTAGTATTTGTTACTTGTTACTCATATTACTTAAATATAAAAGAAAACGTTTCCAAACCAAAAATTAAAAAAATACTGAATTGAACTCATCAAATACTTCATCTGCAGACAACGGTATGTTCTTGTGTACTGCCAGGGAAGCAAGGCCGTTTAGTCTACTCTGTCCTGTAGTGTTCCTCAAATAAGTTTTTATCATTTTTAAATCAGGAAACATTCTTTTGGGAGGAGCTGTAGAGACCGGTCAAGTACACACAATTTGAAGGAGATTGTGCACATTAAGGAACACTACCTTGTCACATTTTAAAAAGGCTTGATAGACACTTTTGAAGGTCAGATGTTCTTTTGCCACTCTCGATTTTTAAAGTCTCAGTTCAGGATATGAGTTTCGCTCAACATAAGGGGCGCAAAATTCAGTTAGGATCTCATACAACTGTCTCTCTGAGTAAGATGTCTCGGTAAAGACACATAAACGCATGGTAGACTTGTTCATGGTTTACAAACCTTTCTTTAAGTTGTTGAATGAAATAGTCAACATATGAATTAAAAATGCTCACTCTGTAGCAGTCCTCCACAGTGGTAGTTTCTACTTTACACCTATTGCACTGTCGAGCGTGACTCGTGACATGACTCATTTAATTCCTGAATTGCACATTCAGCACTCAATATACACTCATTAAGGTCTAAAGATTCCCTTTGGTACAGCTTACAGAGTGGTAGTCCGTATGCAAATATTTCACTTGTTAAAAATAATGCTACAAAAAATGCAAAGTCCATTGCGTTCATTAAAATCTTTGCATCTTTGCATCAGCCGAGCCATTTCACAACGATATGGTGTATAGTGCTTTATGAACATTCCGAAGAAGCTTTATAAAATCGTTGATTGCGTCATATTTCAATATCCATCTAGTTACACTAAGCCTCTTTAGTGAACGAGCTTAAGGCGTATCACTTCTGTTATCCATGGCGTCCATAAGAACTGATTTCCTCTTAGAAGTGTTGAAAAATACATACATTTACTCAACTTTACCCAGACAATTTCTCACGGATTGTACTTCACTTGCCTGGGTTCTTGCTAAATTTAATGAATGTGCGGCACAGTGTACATATATTGCATTAGGATATCTCTCCCGTACCGCAGCTTGCACACCATTAAATTTCCCCGCCATATTTCCGGCAACGTCATATCCCTGGCCTATCATCCGGGCAGGGGTCGGCGGTGGAGACGGCAGTCCCATCCGGGCAGAAGGCGGCGGCAAAGGGGCACGCAATATTGTCGAAACACAGTTTTTTCACACCACTATTAATACACGTACCTTCACTCTCACTTTTTCGTTTTGGAGCGAAAAACCCCATCAGTTTACATTGTTTCGACATATCACACAAAAAATGTATCCTCTCGACCCTACGAATTACGCAGGGTCACTGACCCAACTCACCTGACCGAGTTATAAATAAACGCATCTAGACGTCAAGATCAGATTAGCTGCGCTAGTTCCGGAACTGGCCGTTAGAGGTGATAAGTTGTTAAATCCAGTAGTCAGTAGATAATGTCATTATATCTATAAGATACATTATTATAGGCGGGAAATTGTAATCTGTTGCCACTTTGGCTGTGATTGGCAGAAAGAACAATGCGTAATGCATGCGCACTGCGTCGCAGGTGTTGGAACTATTTCCGTCGGATTCAGTTATGAGTCTCTGTCTTTCAGTACCAGGTTTGTAAATCGGGGACTATCAGTGACTACGGAACGGTAACTGCGGAATTTTTTTTGACACTAATACACACAGTCAATTCACTTTCAGTTACATTCGTCGCTGCCACCGATATTCCAGTTGCTGTATTTTCAAGCCTCTTGTCACCTATCCTGCTCGCGAGCGCTTGGTGCGCAAATACCGTACCGGTAAAATTCAGTAGTTTTTCTACTGCTATTTGTTAGTTGTATACAATAACAACATTCTAAATATAATTTTTCAGTGCTGCAAACATCGTTTTTATTACTTTTAAATTTGTTACAGTAACATACAGTCTTCCACAAAAGTTAAGGTACAGTGATAAATATCATGAAAATTGTTTGATATTTTTATTTAAAAACCTATAGTGATAAAATTTTTTTTGGTATTACTTCAACTATAATCATTACACTTTAAATTCATGTAAAACAAAACGAAAATTCTGTCGTATTAATATATTATTACATATGATGTGTTGGAAAGTCAATGAATGAAGTCAACAAAAGTCATGGTACACCTAAAGAAAAATGATACAAATTGTAATTATAGTCTTGCATAGTTATTTGAATTATACTTTTCTTAATATTTTGTCGGATATCCTTTCATCTGAATTACTGACTCCAGTCTTTTAGGCATAGAATATACCAATTTTTTAAGTAAATTCGCTGCTGATTCTGGCCCACTCCTCCAATATAACATCCTTAAGCTGCGGCTTGCTTGATATCACTCTTTTTCGGATTTTTGTCTCAAGCTCATTCCAAAGATGCTCTATAGGGTTCAAATCAGGGCTTCGAGGCGGTGTAGCAAGCATGCAAGTATTGTACAATAGCCACATTCGAACTTTATGCGCAGTGTGCTTAGGGTCATCGTCCTGTTGAAACAAGAAATCTTCTTGCATACCTAATTTGGCTGCACTTTGTTTCATGTTGTTTCGTAGAATCTCTAAATAAGAGTTCTGATCCATAGGTTTTTTCGATGAATGTCAGATTTCCAACTCCAGCAGCAGCCATGCAACCCCAAACCATAACACCACCGCCTCCATGTTTGACTGTTTTAATAGTGTTCTTGGGATTAAATGCTTCTCCTACTTTTCGCCAGACCCTCTTATGCCCATTTGCACCAAATATACAAAATTTAGACTCATCCGAAAATAAAACATTATCCCAAAACGTTATTGGTTTGTCAATATATGCTTTTGCAAATGTTATTCTTTTTTGTTTGTTTATGGAACTTACAAGAGGTTTTCTTCTAGGCGTACGAGATGAAAATCCAGCTTCTACGACAGCTCTACGCACAGTTTCTGCGCTAACCTCCTTCTTATCATTAATTCCAAGAACATCGCAGATTTTTCTACAGCTTAGAAATGGATCTTGTTTTACCATTCGCGAAATTTTTCTCTTGTCCTTTGCACTTAGTTTAGATGGACGACCTGTTCGGGGCACATTTTCCACTCTATTTTCCTTCTTACATCGATTTATCACTTTTTGAATGGTTGACCGACTTCGCAACACTAGTTCAGCTATTTCAGAATATGATTTGCTCTGATTTGAATGCAGATTAATAATTATTTCACGCTCCTTAATACTCAACTCCTTTCGACTCATTTTTAAAAAATTTTATTAAATAAAAGTTACACCACGAATACGGACGCGATATTAAAGACAGCGGCCTACGGTTGTTAACTCACTCTGATAATATGAACTTGGGAGATTCCCCTTTTTACAAATAACAGGGCATTTTCTGCAACTGTACCAAGACTTTTGTGGAGTAGAAAAGAGACATTGCCAACAAAAAATTATTGTCTTCAATGATCATTATTGCCGAATCCCTTTAAATTTATGAAAACTTAAATTCAACAGAACTCGTATTATTACCATTTCATAACTTTTGGTTTTCAAATAAAAATATTGATTCAGTGATACAATTTTCAGTTACCGATTCTCTGTACCTTGACTTTTGTGGAAGACTGTAATTTCTTTTTAGAAAAAAATCGGAACCTTGATTTCAGAATATTTAATTTTATTTTTTAACACATTATAGGGCCAAGAGGGGACATATCCCCCTGATCCCCCCAAAGTTTTCTGGTGAGTAGCACTTTAAGACAGCAAATCGAGGTCTAGCCCGAAAATCTCGAATGCTTCCAGGCCTATAGGTTCAGAAAATTCTCACAGTCCGGACGTGTATAGTCTTTCACTCCCAACTGCCAAAAATGACTATACTCCATATTATAAACATATATGTAGATTGATAGTCGTTTTAGTAGAGGATATGTTATCCTGGAAATAGCACATTCAACCGATTGTACTGATTGCCTTCCAGAGAAATTTTCGCAGTTGTGGCGCAGAGGACCGATTTTTGATGATTCAAAAATCACTGATGTGTGAATTGCGTCAAAAGTTTGCAAATATTAAAGCCTGTTCAATATCACTTTTCATTTTATTGTAAACATAATCATCATTTTTGTTGTCGTAAAAATTAAATTAATTTGCGATTGATGTGTGAGCCATAAACAAGAAAACCCCTATTTGCTATAACCGGAACTACGTTTCATGAATTCAAATCTTGCGAAAAAAAATGATGTAATACTGAAAAGTTAATGCGATCAATGCCCTAGGCTATAATTTGCTTCAGATAATTCATGGAATAAGCCTGCATCTAATTAAAACAAATGCTACGAAGCAATTAAGTATATCAATCACTGCGGCGGTAAATTTAGCATTAACTGATATTTTTGGTCATGGGTTTTAACAAGTCGTTTGTTATTCATGACATTCGATAGATATCCCAGACAATGATAATGAACTCATTTAGATGATTTAATATCTATGAATATATGTTCAGTATCTACTGGGAAAAAGTATAAAGGAGCTGTTGCGTTTCCGAGGGATACTATTATTAAAGATTTTAACTACTCCATGCAATCGAGTAAACAAAATTGAAAGTTTCGTAAACACGATTTTCATTCAATGTTACGGTCAATTATTCATTTAAAAGGTAGATAACCGTCTTCTCGCATACTCAAGATACACACCGGAAACCGTGCTAAATTCATTCCCCTTCGCCAATGAATGAATGACGAAGCTCCTCTCCAAAATAAATGGATAGATACGTATAAATAGGTATTTTTTAGACATTGGGTTTTAATGTTACAGAAGAAAGTTTTCAATCCGGGATGACGTACAAGTTGATTCCTAAGCATATGCGTTTGCTTTGATGCAGCCGCCAATGACTTGACTTCATCGGTTTTTAAGGTTTGCTAAGACAATATGAGATATCTTTCAAGTCGTGGTACCTGCTTACAAGATATGGAAGATGCTCATATTTATCCGCACAAACAAGTGAGCAAAGTTAATTAGCCATTGTTGAATTATTTGATCATATGGACTAATACGTGTTGAATATTATTTGAAAATCAACTCATATTTATGAGTTTATTTATGAATAAAACTTATATCTTTGAAGTAAAATATAAAACCAATTGTATTGGCACACATGTTCGTTCTTGACGCATATCAATGTGTAAAATCATTTTTACAAGAAAATGGAAACATGTTTGTGATAAATCAACCGAAAGAAGGCTCGACAACGGAATAAGGTGAAAAACTTCCACCATAAAGTTTCAGATTCATTAATTCCATGAAAGTAAAAGCAAAGCAAAGACGAAGAACTTGATGATTATGCTGTTACTGATGAAAACTGCTGCTGACCACCATCATTAAAAAGTCACTTTCTTCCATCACTTTATTTAAACTATATTTGCACTGTAGAGAATTATAATATGATTTTCATATTCTGTATTCGGTGCAGTTTTATTATAAAAATTTTTTTTCGTAGAGCAGTGTCCATAATAATCGGAATTTTATTTAAAGTTAGCTTGGCGCTGAAACAATACCGGTATAGTGAAAATTTTCAGGTAAAGTGTAAAATCATTATTTTAAAATGTAATTTATCTGAAAGTGATTGTTTGATTGTGAAAAAGAAAAGGTTTTTATTTTATAACCGAAGAGGGGAAAGCTGAAACGTATAATCAGGTGTAATACTTTTGAGAGTTCGGGTTGCGTATTTTGATTTATTTGTTTTTCTGATTATCTCCTGAATAATTGATGATGGTCTTTGCTAAATTGCACGCTTGTCACTGACAGCAAAAAAAAAAAAAATTGGATAGTAGTTTTATGGAATTTACCCTACTTGATATATGATCGGACAAACAATTCATATAATCGTGTAGTATTGTTTTCCGAAACTTGTAATTCAAAATTTATATAGTTAAAAACACTGTATCAACTCCAAAACCACAACTTTATTTAAAAGATGGATATGGCCAGTTCGAGAGTAATTTGTCCTCTTCTTCAGTCCATTGATACTAAAATGATTGGCAATACAATTTGACCTTAAATTCGATGAGATTTTAAGGTACTAAACGGTTTTAAACAATCATAAAATTTAAGAAAGAAAAAAAATTTAAAGAGATAATAATGACCGAACATTAAATGAGACATTGAATGAAAGTACAATTAAAGGTACAAGAATAACGGAATATTTAAGTAATTACAATAACTAATTAGGGTGATCTCCGGTTCCTTTAAGCTCGTCTCTTAATTAACTGCGATGACAGTTTCCTTCGTCTGTGTTCATACATAATTGGGGGTCTTACTGCATTATGTAGAGGCTCTCCCAAACGTCCAATGTATAAGGTCGGTTGACATATTTCAGGAGTTGAAGGCGATCGTTTCCTATGCTGTATCCATTTTCAATTATATGTACGGCTACTGCCGATTGCACCGTATTGAGACACCGCCTTTCCCCGGATTTCGCTTCTTTCATGTGTTCTTGGAATCGTGTAGTGAGGAGTCGCTTGGTCTGACCGATATAGCATCTTTCACAATCATTACACTGAATTTGGTAGATGCCGTTCATTTCGTTACGTTTCAGGGGGTCCTTTTCGTTGCCCAGTACATTTTGGAGAGTCGTGTTTCTGGTGGAAGCTGTGATGTTGATGTCAAATCATTTGAAAAGAGACTTAATGCTGTAGAACGAATCCGCCATCGGAATGCTTATCCATTTGGTGTTTTCAGCGTTTTCTTGTTTACAGAGACTCGTATGCTTATTTCTGAAGGCATCCTGTTGTTCTTTGGCTATTAATTTTTCGATGGTATTAGGGCTATATCCGTTTTTGATGGCAGTATCCATAATATATGCTTTTTCCTTATCGTACCCATTTTCCGTTAAAGAATAGGTAACAAGCCGGTGTATCCAAATTTTGTAGGCTGCCATTTTTTTGCATTATTAGATGTGCTGATGTTGCTGGTAAAGTCCTTTGAGTAGAAGTACTCTTGCTGTAAAGTTCAAATTCGATTGTTCTGTTGTCTCTTTTTCCATAGTGAACTGAATTTTTGGATGACTTTTATTGATTGCATCGAGAATGTCACCAGCTTGAACCTTTGGAACTATAGCTAGTACGTCGTCTGCATATCTAAACTATATTTTCGGCATGATGCCTGATTCTCCTATCATTGATTCGATGTACTCCATGAAGACATCCGCTAACAGTGGAGAAAGGGGATTACCAATTGCAACTCCTGCCGTTATCTTAAAGAATTTTTCTCGGAACGTGAAATAGTTTTCGCTCATGCAGACCAAGGCTAAGTTTTTATATGTGTTTAACTTTCTTATTCAAATCCCTTGTTTTCCCGGATTCCTGGAGCCAAACTTCTAATTACTATATTGTGTGCTTCACTGGTGTATTTGGGAACAGTGATTTCATAGCAAACGATATTAGCATTTCATTTTTTCAATTTTTCCTATAGTCTGTAGCTTGCTTATGAGGTCAAGTGAGGTTTTAACAGCGAATTTGCTACATATGTCGTCTTGATCCGTAAAATGTTTTACAAGCCACTTGGCGATGCTACAGGTTGGTGAGTTGTAATCCATGATGATCTCCCTCATTTCATTACCGTCCTTGTGCAGTTTAGGTCGGCATTTGAATCTCGTTAGAGACGGATAAGGCATTTTCAATTTGGTAATATCACCAAATACCTTGCCGGCTTCCTTAAGTGCTCGGTCGACACGTTTGACGAATTCTAGTAGTAGATCGTTCCTCAGCTCGACAAAATTACTGTTCGCCAGTTTGCTGAGCACAATGTTATCATAGTCGACTTTATCCATGATATCAACATCACAGCTTCCACCAGAAACGCGACTCTCAAAACATACTGGGCAATGAAAAAGACCCCTTGAAAAGTAACGAAATGAGCGGCATCTATCAAATTCAGTGTAATGATTGTGAAAAATGCTACATCGGTCAGACCAAGCGACTCATCACTACACGATTCCAAGAACACATGAAAGAAGCGAAATCCGGGGAAGGTGGGGTCTCAATACGGTGCAATCGGCAGTAGCCGTGCATATAATTGAAAATGGACACAGCATAGGAAACGATAGCCTTCAACTCCTGAAATATGTCAGCGTCCAATGTATAAGGGACGCTTGGGAGAGCCTCTACATAATGCAGTAAGACCCCCAAACACGCATGAACACAGTCGAAGGAAACTGTCCATCGAAGTTAATTAAGAGACTAGCTTAAAGGAACCGGAGATCACCCTAATTAGTTAATTACTTAAATATTCCGTAATTCTTGTACCTTTAATTGTACTTTCATTCAATGTCCTATTTAATGTTCGGTCATTATTATCTCTATAAATTTTTTTCCTTTCTTAAATTTTATGATTGACTAAAACCGTTTAGTACCTTAAAATTTCGTAGCGTTTAAGATCAAATTGTATTGCCAATGATTTAGTCCAAAAGGTAGAGGCATATAGCCGCACCAAGCGACGGATCGTCCTGTTGGTGATACTCGATGTCAGGAATGCCTTCAACTCCGCTAGATGGGCGGATATTCTGGGTACGCTGGAAAACTCTTTTCAAGTTCCAGAATATCTAATGCGGCTTTTGAGGAACTACCTGAAGGACCGAAGCCTGCTCTACGACACGACACAGGGCCAACGAAGGATGGAAATTACATCGGGTGCTGCCCAGGGATCTATCCTTGGTCCGGGCCTGTGGAACGTGTCTTACGACGGGCTACTGAGACTTGAGATGCCAGATGAGTCACGCTTAGTCGGCTATGCGGATGATGTTGTGGCTCTGGTCGGTGGACGCACCGTTGAACAAGCGCAACTTAGGCTAGGTATGCTAACGCGCCGAGTGAGGGACTGGATGACTGCTCGCGGGCTGAGTTTAGCACTGGAGAAAACCGAAGTGGTCATCTTGCCAAAAAAGAGAATCCCTAGAGTAAGGAAGATCAGTATTGGAGACATACAAATCGAATCGAAGCCAGCGGTGAAGTACCTGGGGCTCTTGATCGACTCGAAGATGAGTTACTCTGAGCAAATCAGGGCGACGGCTGAGAAGGCTTCTTCGGATATATCGGCTCTGAGTCGACTTATGGCCAACGTAGGGGGACCCAGCCCATCAAGAAGACGCCTCTTGATGAGAGCTGTAGGGTCAGTACTACTGTACGGAGCAGAGGTATGGGGCGACGCTCTCAGCAATATACCGAAAACGTTTGGCACAGGTACAGAGAAGAGGAGCACTGAGAATTGCATCTTGGTATCCAACAGTCTCCGACTCGGCGGTGAGAGTTATTGCAGGCGTGATACCTGTCGCCCTCCTTGCTAGAGAGCGCCACGCTATTTACCTGCGCCGAAACGAGGATGCGAGGGAGATAGTTGTCCGCGAGGAGAGACAGCGCTCGCTCAACGATTGGCAGCAGTCTTGGGTGAATCGCACGAAGGGAAGGTGGACTGCGTGCCTCATCCCGGATGTGAGACCGTGGCTAAATCGAGGGCATGGTGAGAGTGACTTCTATCTGACCCAGCTTTTGAGCGGGCATGGGTGTTTTCAGTCTTACCTGCACAAGATTGGTAAGTCACGGTCTCTCAACTGTCGGTTTTG
Source organism: Odontomyia ornata (assembly GCA_963969285.1). NCBI lineage: Eukaryota > Metazoa > Arthropoda > Insecta > Diptera > Stratiomyidae > Odontomyia > Odontomyia ornata. Next base: position 349,719,471 of record OZ017738.1, on the reverse strand, counting down.
CCCAGGAGAGGAGGACAATGCCTGTCACGCATTTTTTGCGTTTACGAAATGCGTCAGGCTGCGAAGGGAACTCTACAGGGAGACGGGAGAGCTCACCCCGGATAATATAGTTGCGGTGATGCTTGAATCGGTTGACAAACGGAACCATTTGGCACATTATGCTCGGGCAGTCCTAAAATATAAAAGGGACTCACAGCAGCCGGGGGCGCTGGGGGATCGCTCTTTTGGCATTTCATCTTCCCCTCTCCCCTCCAGCTAGGAGGGGGACTCCCCAGCTTGATGGCGCCCCACGGCGTAACAAAAAGAGACCAGTCCCGAAGTAATGTGTCAAACGGTTCCAGGCTGGGTTCTCAGGTCTCCAGTCGCGACGGGAGTCCCACACTCTTTGCATAAATAGCATTCACCTCCCTACCACAAAAAAAAGAAAAAAATGATTTTAGTATCAATGGACTGAAGAAGAGGATAAGTTACTCTCGAACTTGCCATATCAATCTTTTAAGTAAAGTTGTAATTTTGGAGTAGATACAGTGTTTTTACTATATAAATCATATAATCGTGCAGAGTCATTTGTTTGAATATAATTTAGCTTTATTTAGAATTTTTCACTGAAGGAAAAGCAACAATTTGTAATCAATTTGAGGTACTGAACACTAGACCCAGCTCGTTAAGGTTACATTTGATTGCGAAAAACTTTTCCATGATGATGTGGTAGACGGATTGATGAATGAGTGTAGCAGTGCCGGATTAAACTATGTGAGGGCCCCTAAGCGAAACTTTGGTGAAGGCCTTTTCTTAAAAAAAAATTTTGTCCCCCAATACTGCAGTGAAATCCCATAAAGTATGCCCATAGAAATTTTAAGTCTCTAATAGGCGAATATATTCAATTTCTCAAAAAATTTGAAAAGTTCATATTGAACCCCAAGTAGGCAAATCCATGAAATTTTTAGAATAAAATAATGCTCTTCAGATGATTGAGGCTATAGCATATTATTACTTTAAGAAATGTAGGACAGAGACAATACAAATGATTGTGAAAAAACTTATCAGTAGCAAAAATGACAAAAAATGGGTAGATTACAGAGTATACATTTTATGAAATCAGGGAAAAAACTGGTTATCCATTACTTAATACACAATAGCCAATTGTTAAAATAAATTCATCCAAAATATATGTTTTTATAATTATTATAATATTTATTACATTGTACAAAAAACTAAAACATAAACTATTCAAATTTCAAAGAATATACGTTTTCTTAATCTAATATGTACTTAAAAATTAATACTATTTTTATAAATAATATTTGGCCTCATATTTGGCATACGTTTATCGCTATCAACTTTAGAGTCAGATTTCCCTTGTGCAGGTTGTATAATAAAATTTGTCTGCTTTCGACTTCCTTTCAGCAAACTTATCAATAATTAATGTCATATCTAACTCCCTAGCAATATCGAAATCAGTACTGAAAATACTATAATTTAGAGCCATATCAGTCATTTTCGAGCATAATCTGCTTTTTATCAATTTTAATTTAGAGAAGATTCTTTCTGGGGTACAATTCGTAGTTATGATATACATATACATTCTTAATAATATTTCTAGTACTTGCAAAGTTATGATTATGAACTGATTCCTTTTGGTATTTCTTGTTTAAAATTTTTGTAATATTCCCTGCACTGTAAAAATTCATTTCCTAAGACTTCTTCAAGATCATCCGGATTGTATTCACATAAAATTTTACCTTTTTCTAAAATTTCATGCGAAGAAATATTTGAAAGGTCTTTAAGAAATCCAAATCTCTAATAAATGTCTGTATAAGCTGAAACTCTTTTATTCAATGAAATGAGGAATTGGTCAGTAACAGGTACAAAACATTTAGTTCGAAAGGCATCTTTTGCTGGTAATGTGACTTCTGGAGTTCTAGAATAACCCAATGGTTCATTTCTGACATTACGCTTCCTGGCTCTTTTAAAATCATTAGTATATAAATTATTGCCATACTAATCGGTGGCTTTATCCTCTTAATAGTTATAACATTCACGCTTACATTTAATGAAAGATTCGAAAGAGTTTAAAAGAGGGCATGAGGTATTTATATCAATCTTCGAATCCTGCAAACTTTTACTTGTCATATTAACTTTTGCTAAAATCTCATTTCACATTACCAAATTAATATTAAAATCTAATGTGCACATTCGTTTGTAAAGCTGTGTCACTTTTAACTGATAATGTTAGTAAAGTACTTTTAAATTGTAAATAGCCTTTCAAAATACCTTTTGAAGCGTCTGCTCGTGAACTCCAACGAGCATCAGCTATTCGTTTTGGGACTTGCAGAATATTTTTTTGGCGAGGAGGCATCTTTTAAACTTTTTTCAAGGATTTCCAAGCGATCTGGGGAATGCGTGAAAAGGACATAAATTTCTTCTAAACATCTAAAAAATATTTGTGCTTCTTCACAGGACTTCATAGCATCGGTACCAACTAAGTTTAAAGAATGCCCGAAACACGAAGCCCAAGATGCAAGTTTATTTTCAGCGATGATTAAGGCTTGCAGTCCTAAAAATTTTCCACTCATTGCAGAGGCGTTATCGAATGACTGCCATCGGCAGTTTTTTATGGTGAGATCATTGTCTGTTAAAAATTTCATGAAAGCGTCAAACATATTTACTCCCTTGTGTCCAGCGTTAGAAACAAATTGTAAAAATCTTTCTACGGGTTCTTCATCTTTTTCAATGTATCGAAAGACAATCGCTCGCTGATGTTTACGGCTCACATCTGTTGTTGAATCCATAGTAAATGAATAATAGTGCGATTCTTTAATTCGGCGAATAACTTCGTTAAAAACTGCAATGGCAGTTATGTTTCTCAATTCATCACATATTGTTGAAGATAAATAACTTACATTACCTCTGCCTTGATTCGCATACTTTGTAAGATGCTTAGCTTGAAGCTCAATTAATCCAAGGTAGTGACGTTATGCTTCCTAGAAATGGTAGATTTCTTTCACATGGATAAAGTATTGTTTCTATCAATCTAACAAGCAGATTCTTCCAATACTGTTTTTGATTTTATAACTGCTTAGAAATAAGTACATCAATTCGGTAGGAATCAGCAACAAGAATTTCAAACCATTGTAAGGCCTCAATATGGTTTGCCGAAAGTTCATGCGAACTTATTCGTATGCTGGAGTTTCTCCAGTCAGAAAACCTTTCATCAGTAAACTGATTCTTATTTCTACTGACAACTTGCACAAAAAGCAATAAAGTTTGCCTTGAGATGGAGAAGAGCCATTCACGCTTGATAATTTTTCCATTTTTAAGCTGCCTATAGAACATTGATTTTGTGCAAGTTCGAATGCAATCACTTAACGTTTGCTTTATCAATTTCTTCTTAGCCATGTCTTCATTGTCGCATCTTTGCAGTCGACTACTTCCTAACTTTACCCAATAATTTACATGATTTGACATATCAGTAGGCCAAATTCCAGTATCAAAATCATTAAAAAGTTCATTTTCCCGAATATCTACACCACTAACATGTTTGCATGTATAATTAATTTCAACGTAACTATTACTTGTCTGCAAGAAAAAACAAGTTGAGTAAGCAGGAGAGTGCTCCTACCAGGAGGTCTTTGTAACCACCCTAGGGTTCGAAACAAATGTTCTAGTCGTGTGAATCGATAATTTGAATTATTCATCCAATACTTGGATAAGAAACCGTTCCAAGTTATGCAAAAGATACAGAGTTTTTTCATAAGCACATTGCAGCCGCCATCTTGATGGGGCTTAAATAATTTTTCTGAATACTCAGCCGATTGAACATATTTAAATTAGACACGGTTCCTTAAATTTTCATGAAAATTGGAAGAAAATACGAGTAGGTCAATTTGAAATACGTATCAACCATAAATACGTGTTAGTGTTGTTGTGATTTCATTCAATTGAAATGGCTGTAGCTCACTCAATTATGATTCGATTTTGATGAAATTTTGTGAGTATTTAGTATAATTACAAAATTTCAAGAAGCTGAAGGACATCATTTTGATTTTATGGGCAAAAATGTAAAAACTACAAATCATACTATTATTAACAAAGTTGAGCGAATTTTAAGGTTTTTGTCGCCTTTGTAATTATTAAAACCCATCTCTGTGATAGTTTGCAGATTTTTTGCCTCAAAGTTATCAAATCGCGAGGGGAGACAGCAAATTGTGGTACATTTTGGCACCCCCTGGACCCCCTGTTGCATTAAATGAATTTTTCTTTCAGATTCTTATAGTTCTTATTAAGACCTTTCATTTGATATCTAACTCGCCTACCTTTGATTAAAAATTCTTAAGGGCTACTTCGTTAAATTTTTAAGTTTTTGTTAAGACCAAAACTTTTGAGAGACCATCATTTCTCACCTTTCCACAAAGTTTGAACATTCTAGTTTTTATAGTGTCCGAGGAAATTTGCTCTGACGTAGGGACAGACAGACAAACAGGTCACGAAACTAGTAGGTCTTTGTAAAAAATGTTTTTAACAAAGTCCTAAAAATTACATAAAATGCTATAATAAAGAGTTTTCCAATAGGAGGTGTTATTTTGAATAAGCCGCTTTTTCGGTAGATGTCACTTTTAAAGCTGTCATTTTTTGACATTTGACTAGTGAAAATTACGCTATTAATCAAAATGGAACGGTACACGCTTCAACAATGCATTGAAATTATTAAAATTCACTTTAAAAATGGTGAAAATTTGGCTGAGACCTCGAACATTTTCGGGCACCTAGTCCGACCGCAGTACAGAAATTCGTGAAAAAATTCGAGCTGCTGAGACAACTTAGTGATGTGAAGAATAAAACCCGTGCACGTCACTCAAGAACAGCGGGGAATATTGCTGCTGTAGCTGAAAGTGTTAGAGAAAACCCAGGTTTGTGAATTCCTCGTCGTTCTTTGGGATTAGGCATTCCACAAACGTCATTACACCGTATTTTGCATAAATATTCGGGTCTTAAGGCTTATAAAGTTCAGTTAACACAAGAAATCAAGCTGGTCGATCATCAACAACGTCGTGTCTTTGCTGGTGAAATGCATGAAAATGATCCGGAGTTCCATCGAAAAATCATCTTGAGTGATGAAGCCCATTTCCGCCTCGGTGGCTTCGTCAACAAGCAAAATTGTCGCATCTGGGGCTCGGAAAACCCAAAAGTTATTTTTGAAAAGCCCTTCTATCCTCAACGTGTGACTGTTTGGTGCAGTTTCGGGCCGGCGGAGTCATTGGACCTTACTTTTTCGAAAATTAGGCTGGAGCAACCGTTACGGTGAATAGATTGCGCTATCGAGAGATGATTAATGAATTTTTATGGTCAAATTTGGATGGTATTGATCTGGACAACGCTTACTTTCAACAAGACGGCGCTACGTGCCACACAAGCAACGAAACCATTGATCTTTTACGGGAAAAGTTTCCGAACCGTGTTATCTCTCGAAGAGGTGATCACAATTGGCCACCGAGATCTTTTGATTTAACAGCTTGCGACTTCTTCCTTTGAGGCCACGTGAAAGAATAGATCTACGCCAACAGCCCAGCGTCAATTCAAGACCTTAAAGATGGAATTCGTGAGGCTATCGAGGACATAGGGCAGCCACTTTGCGATTTGGTTGCGGAAAATTTCATGAAAAGGATATGGTCCTGTAAGCGTGGTCGTGGGGGTCATTTGCCTGATGTTATTTGCCAATATTAACGGCATATCTTCTTCTTCGTAATGAAATACACATCCGATCATTTATATTAAAAAATGGCATATTTCTTTTAATATCAAAATAACACCTCTTATTGGTAAACCCTGTAGATTTGTTTTCGGGATAAAGAAAATTAATTTTTTTTTTTAGTTTTTCCCGAATCTTCAATTTTATTCTATAAGAAAGCACTTACACAAAGGGCTGCTTCACACATTGCTTGTTCTCCAGAAAGATCATCACTATTCTTATCTTCCTTTTCTGACATTGTCTGAATAGTACTACTATTTTGACTATACAATTAAAAAAATTGAAATTGTCTGCTATAGTACTTCCATAAATTACTTTAGTCACAAATTCTTTCTACACATTTAATGTCATAAAAAGCTAAACAAGCAAGAGTGATTATATTGACTTATACCTGAGTTATTCTACCACAAATAAAAAAAAAAACTCAACAAAACTTTCATAGCATTTTAACCTACTTCTTCATTGTTAGTATTCTGCAAGCAACGTTCATATGTAGAGCGACTAAGCATTTTCCTTTGTCTCCTCCTTTTTTTATGGCCCGAAGTAAAACGCCTTGGGCCTATAAGACGATCTACGAATTGATCACTCATAGCACTTACAAATCCGCGAAAAAACACCAATTAACACGAATCAAGCTTTTTATCTGTTTTTACCTTCAGATTTGAATTCAATTATATAAACTCAGAAAGGAAGGAATTTGGCTCTGGAGTACGTCATAAGGAAGTTACCTGTTGATGCACGAGAAACATTACTATACAAGTCGAGCCAAGTAGTACACTATGCAGACGACATCAATATTTTGTCATGGTCATTAAAAACTGCCAAAGAACTCTTCCTGAAACTCGACAGCGAAGCGAAACTAGTAGGACTACAAATCAATGAAAAGAAAACAAAGCTTATGACGCACTCGAGGAAAAATACCTCAAATACACAAAATATCAGACTTGACGAATACAGTATCGAAAATGTGGGCGAGTTTGTGTATTTTGGCGCCTAAATAACTAACACCGGTGATGAAAGAGACGAAATACGCCGAAGAATACAGCTCGCAAATTAAATATTTTATTAAGTTTTGACAATCTTGAAGACCAGCTGCATACACAGGAAAACAAAGCTCTAAGCATACAAATCTGTCGTAAGACTTATGTTATGCTATGGGTGTGAAACATAGACCCTAACCCAAGCACCCGCAAATATATTGAACGCCTTTGAGCGACGGGCGAATAATCGGAGCGAACCTAGACGGGGACCAATGGCGGATTGAATACAACAATGAGCTGTATGAATTTTTTGACAAGCCGGAGGTCTCAACGATTGTAAGAGTGCAGAAGCTGCAATAGGCTGGGCACATGAATCGTATGAACGAACAACGGATACCCAAAAAGGTATTCGTTGGGAGAACTGAAGGCCGGAGAGCAGTGGGGAATCCCAGGAAACGCTAGTCCGACTCGGTCGACGAAGCTATTTCATTGCTGCTCGGATTTCAAAATTGGAGGACGCAATTAATGGACCGAGATAGTTGGAGGCACTATTTGCAGGAAGCGAAGCCCCGAGAGGGGCTGTAGTGCTACGAAGAAGAATAAGAAAGGAAGAACGTTTCAGTCGTTTTGTGTGAAATTTCTTCACGCCGCGCCTGTAAAGCACAAAGTGATGCATAAGTCTTGCATAAGCATATCATTCACAGATGGGCATATAATATATGAACGGTTTCGACGGACTCGTAAAATGACTCCAAATGTTGCCCACGCATTTTTTAAATTAGACCTTTAAAGTTGCGGTTACTAGCTTCATCGCGAAATCTAATGTAATGTTACGTTTTAATCAATTATATTAAAAATCAGACTTTCACACAAAAAGTCCCTACAAAAACATTCCGAATTATTATTCGTGGATTTTCTGATTTTGTTCAAAACATATGTTATTGCTTCAAGGTCCAGAATCAAACAAAAATTCGATTCAGGGCCTAATTACCGGCCTTAAATAATGTAACTGTTATTATCTAAACACTTTTATTGTCATTATTCATAAGCCTTCATAAACAATAGGCATTCGAAAGCCATTAAAGCGGAAACCCTTTTGTAATTGCTTTCATAATTTTGTTACCAGTCCTATCACTGAAATGATACGATCAAGTACTGTAAAAAATACTCATGTAATTGCGATTTGTCCAATTACTCAATCACAACACCAAGCAACAATCGCGAACGGATCATCGTTGTGAAAGATCACATTGCAAAAATTCAAAGTACTTGCACAAATTTATTCCCACCGAAAATTCAATTAGAAGTGAAAATGAATGTACAATATATGCATTAATTCGAACAGATACAAGTATCTTATTCACATTTGGCAAGTGTTAGTCAAAATTTCAAGCGAAAGTTTGTCAGTCCGTCACTTCCCCCCATTGCCTGGAAATAGGCCAATTTAAGGCCATTTCGGAAGTAGTAAATACCATAGACAATTTCCAGTCTATTAGCAAGTTACTCACATTTAAGAGGTTCAAGCATCCAGTTTTCACGGTAATCTGATTTAGTGGCCTAAAACCCAGCCGTGCTGGTCATTTGATGAATGGGGGCGAGTGTGCCGAAAGTACAATGCAAAAGTATCTATTGTACCTACATTCTCGTACAAAGTTTGCAAACTAGCGGTAATCCGCATGCAAAAGATACTGGAAGTAGTTATTTTGCATGCTGTCCGTCCTTCAGATGTTTGGCATAAATTATCTCCAATCTTGCTAGCCTAGCCCACGGTTTTTTTATTGAGTCGCAGCATTAGTCTGCAAGTTAAGTATGTTTGCATTTCGAATGGTCGATTAATAGATGCTTATGTTGTTGGTACATGGTGAGTAAAGATGCAGAAAAACCGCACGGATAACCGGTATTTAGCGTATTAGCGCGGAGTGAGATCGCCCGAAGAACCAAAGTGGACAACGAAAACGATATTTGTATTTGCATAAACGTACACAATTTGCCAGCTGTGCTAATTAATGTTGTATTGGAAAGCTTGAACATTTATAACTTTATTTTGTGGCTACATGACTGCATATTTGATTGGCGAGTAAATATTAGTAGGTAGGGAAATTCCATCAATTCCATTTTCTCATGGCTTAGGTGAAAAAACTTTTCAATAACGTATAAATGAAATTTTGTTGTCAGTTTCCAAGTTTGTATATTTTCTTGGTTTCCGATTAAAATGGTGACTATTTTGCCTATCGAACTAGTGCCGATTTCAGTGATCAAGAACCGTACCTATAGATCACGTTTATTTAATGAATTGGTTAAGATTATAGAACAATTTATTGAGTATCGACAAGTTTTGATACGAAGATACTGGATACTGGATACTTAATATGATGTAAACATCACGCTTGAGCTAATTACACTGACTCCAATCATCAAAGTAGTGGACCTTTCATACTCTTGGATGTACTTCTCGTGTATTTTGCGGTAGTTTTAGTGCTTCTTATTCACCGCCTTAAACCCATAATCCAAGCCTGAAATTCCTTTTTCGCCAGGTTTTATCCAATGCCATTTCATTTTATAGTTTTCATTGAATCAACTGTCAGTTGATTTCTAATGCATTGCAGGGCAGTTGTATACAATAGCAACAATATTTTCTATTTTTTCCCTAAAGCCATGGAAAAGCCGAAGCGAAACTTCTTACAAAACAAAAAAAAATTAACAGCTGCTGTCTGGTTCAACTGCAATCCAGCTGCATTGGAAGTGCAATAGATGAAATCGATGGATCATATGAAGTTGCGGGGACGGAACGAAGGTTTTTTGTAAGATAACATGCATGTTGAGATGATCTTCAAAAGTTATTTCTTAATATTGATTTATATTAAAGAATGCCTGGTATCTTTCTATATTATACAACCCTATTTTGATTGATTTGGTGAGAGCCATCACTTTTATCATTTTCTAATGAGAACGAGTGTTGTTTGAGCGTAAAGCCCCTGTTGCTCGAATTTAAAATATATAACTGGGGACCAAAATAATTACGGAAGACTTTGCTATTCTTCGAACGAATTCATAAAATATAGGGTTTTCTATTAGGGGCATAAAAATTGCGTATATTTGTATGAACGCACCCTAAAATTTTTTTGTCCACTGTCAATGTCGAAACGTTAGTTGGTCAACATTTTTATCATTATGATAAAGTTCACCAACCAGCAAAGTTTGGAAATTATCAAAAATTACTACCGAAATTTTGAGTCGGTTTCATTGAAAAATTGTCTTTACTAATGAGCATATCAGAAACGGAACGTTTCCTGAAGAGGGGAAGCTTGCAAAAATTGTACCTATATTCAAAGGAGGAGATCGATCGGACCCCAATAATTATCGCCCAATTGCTCTCTTGACCGGATTTAGTAAAATATTTGAAAAAATAATTAACTCTCGCTTAACATCCTTCATATTAGATAACTCTATCCTAAACTCCCGCCAATATGGCTTTCAGAAAAACAAGGGAACGTTTGACGCTCTACTCTCGGTAACGCGATTCATCAACGAGAGACTTGATGTAGGGGATTATGTTGTTGCCATTTTTGTGGATCTAAGGAAAGCGTTTGATACGGTCGATCATGACCTCTTACTTCGAAAACTAGAAGCATATGGTGTTCAAGGCACAGCAAATAAACTATTTCAAAATTACCTAAAAGGCAGACTGCAGAAAACAGCATTTAATAATGTTCTGAGTGACCCGGCACCAATGAAATCAGGTGTTCCACAAGGCTCAATACTTGGCCCAACCTTGTTCCTGCTATACACTAATAATTTAAATACATGCAGGCTAAGTGGTAATTACTTTTTATATGCTGATGATACAGTGCTTCTTTACTCGGGACGCGACAAAAATGACATCGGAGACGCTATCAACGAGGATCTAAATTCATATAATTTATGGTTGAAAGAGAATAAACTAGCGTTGAATATTTCAAAGACAAAATATATTATCTTTAAGCAAAAGAACAGGGAAGACATAGATGTTGATATAAAAATTAATGGTGAAAAGCTGCAAAGAGTGCTCGAACTTAAATATCTTGGCCTTACTATCGATCACCGTCTGACCTGGCTCCCGCATATAATCAACTTAAGGAGGCAATTAGCACCAATAATTGGATTGTTACGAAGATATGAGGAATTTCCAAAAAACATCAAGCATCTTGTTCTGAATGCCTTCGTACTGTCAAAAGTACATTACGGAGTGGTAATTTGGAGTCAGTCCTCAAAGCAACACCTAAATATAATTTCCAGGATATTAACCAAGGCGTATAAAAATATACATAATCTGCCAAGGCTCACGCCAACAAACATAGTGTATCAATCATGTAACGCATTAACTTTTAACCAAATCATTAAAATGGAGAAAGCCAAGTTTATCTTCAAAAGTTTAAATCTCAGCTTGTCGTCACAAACACCATTTATTAAAGTCTCACAAAAGAATCAATACAGTGCTAGGAACGCAAACCAATTTGTAATTCCTTTTGCAAGGACAGATCGCCTGAAGAACGATGCTACAAATGACGCCCTTCGTATATACAACAATCTTCCAGAATCAGTTAAAGAAGCGAATTCTCTTATGGTTTTCAAGAAAAGACTTAGGAACTATTTAATGAATAACGATTGAATCTCAGTGCAGAAACTTTCAACATAGCATCTTAGGTCAATTTTTGATCCTATCTTCGAGATGCCTCGAGAAACACCTACTATTATTATAATCTCAGTCCAGTAATTTCAACATAGCATCTTAGGGCATTGTTGACCCTATCGTCGAGATGCTTGAAGAGACAGCTATTCTTCTAACTCAGAGTTTTTTTTTACTGCGTCGAATTTATAATTTTTTTTATCTCTGAGAGCTGATCACGATATGGACAAGACAAGATTAACCGGAGGACTTCACATATTTTTGTGTGCCCCCTTATACCGATGTGTTATACATTGCCTGGGTGGCACACCTGAGGAAAAGACGAAATGTGAAGTGCAGATCGCACGAGCGTTGTGCGACGAAGAAAGTGTGATGGAGAGAGTGGAAGGGAATGGAGGTATTTAAAAAAAAAAAAAAAAAAAAAAAGTTCATTTCTGGCTCCATGGCTTTGTTTAAGCAAAATATGCGTTAATGGTCAGCAACGAACCCACATATGTATCTTGATTGGGCCGTATTTTTTGTGAATGAAAATGACCGTCATGTTACCGTCAATGGAGAGTGCCATCGTGTTATGTTGGAAGATTATTTGTGGCCAGAATGTGGTTTCAACAAGACGGTGCCCCTAGCCACACAGCACGCTTTACAATCGATTTGTTATGTTCTTAATGGAACCCTTTCGAATTTACTTCCAACGCTAAATTGATAACAGGATACTTGATTCTAGATACATAAAGGTGGAAGATGATGGTATGATCTGAGGGTGATTTAAAACAATGCTTTGGGTGTTCGAACAAGCTTTTTTGGAGACAATACAGGTAACATTGTGAAAATCATAGAGGAATCTTTCTATTATGCACATCCAACAAAATACCGTTTAAAATTGTAAAAACTGAATCGCTACTATGAGAAAATAATCGGAGAAAACCAATGTTATTCCCGAAGTGGACGGTCTACCATTAATTAAATATTAGCCGTGATTTAAGCGCTTGAAAAGTATTGGGAATTTCAAGCCAATGTGTCTAGCTCTTTGCAGAATTCAAGCTAGCATCCGACACAAAATATTGCTTGACTTTGGTGTCTCAACTAAACTCGGTGCACTTAAACGATACGTTTCGAGTATGTAAATCACTTATAAAACTTGCGTTGATTGGATTCATGCAAATGTTTCTGAAAAGCCCCAAGATATATTCGACCAATATGCACTTAGAAATATATATGGCCTAGAGAGCGTGGGGTAGAGGTGAGACTTTGTTACAACGGTGAGTTGTACAATTTTTATGAGACCTTTCTATATCTACATGCGTAAAACTACGCAAACTTCAATGGGTTTGAGTTGCGGAAGGGATGGGAGGGACCGGCTACCCAGAGGGTCATTGATTTATGCAGCGCAAGGGAAGCATTCAGTAGAGAAACTCAGAAAATGATAAAAAGATTCAATAAATGTTGATAGCAGCTTGCTGCTAGGAGTATCAAATTGTCAAACGAGATCTTAGAGCTGCATCGATTGGAAACAGCTTTTGTGCGATGTTAAAGCCCAACTTGGAGCTATGATATAGAAGATGACAGCTAACCGGTAGCTATAAATAATTGTGGTTAAAACTGTAGGAAAGCAGTTTTAGGGTGCTATCCGTGGCGAAATTCATAGAAATATATTCACAGTGTTTCCACAGGAAATAATATGAAAACAGCGAAAGCTTAAGCTGTTAGCTAGTGGCAAAATGCAATTGTGGGTAGTAAAAGTCATGGAATGTTTATTGTGTACCGGAGAAAAAGTTATGGACCACTAGTTTCATTGTCTGAGTGCAAAGGATAGTGAAGCTGATGATAAAGTAGCTTTTCAGTGTGATATAGAAAAGACCGACAGCTTTTTTTTGCAAGTATTTCTGCTAAGTAAAAGTGAGTTTTCTCAACTTAAAATAGTTATGGCAAGGATATCACCAAGTTTTTATAGCAAAGCTGATATTATCAGGGAGCTGAGCCATTTTGGTAACTAAGATTTTCTCCTCTAAAAGAGAGAAGGAAACGCGTTGACTTTTTAAAATAGACTATTTTCTTAGAATGAAAGACGTTATTTATAAGAACAATATTAGGATTTTTGATGCAAGGAATATTTATGACAATCAGTCTTAAAAGAAAGAGGAGTCAAATTGAACGTCATTATCGTGAGTACTCCTCAAATCAGCCATGTTTAGGAGTGGAAGAAAATCAAGCAACATAACCAGGTCCGCGTGTGCCTTAGATAAATGGGATTCAACTACTGGGTGTTTAATTTTTGGACTATTTTTTGAAACCAGGGCAGTTGGATGATGCAGCAATTCGACGTGCTCCAAAAACAGTATCGTTTGAACTCTATTTGCAGGCAACCAGTCGCTTAGCGTAAACCTCAAAACAGAAATGGGTAACTTTCTCTCTGTATGAGCAGTACTGAAGTTTATAGGAAAAAGTGGTCTACCTTAATCAGAACTGAGTTGCTATTGCACATTAAGAACCTAGAACTTTCATATGATATACGTGTGTACGACGCTTTGAATAAGGCTGCTTTATTGTGCACTTTTTGCGTACTAAAATGAAGTAATCCTCAAGTCATCAGACAAGCTCTCTACCTACACAGGTTCAACCAAATGTATCGCCCTCCCTGCACCACTTGCATAAGTGATTGGAAGGATTTTAGTCCAGAGGCTGGAAGAACTGATTTTGGATACTCTATAGAAAATGTGGAATAGCTTCGTTACGAAACGTCTGCGAAGTAAATGATAGAGCAGTGCAGTGAGAACGTCTTCAAAAATAAGAGGTCAACCAGTTTTATTGGTACCAAAGATTTTGTTATTCAGCTGTCAACTGCTCCATGCATTATAGATGCGTGAACTTCAAGGATACTCACGCCCCTCTTAAATGAAAGTTAGCTAAGACGGAGCCAAAAGACAGATTATATTATGTCAACTGCGGTGTATTTGTATTTTCTCAGTATTATATTGAGGATGCTCTTGATATCAGGATGCAAAAGCTAAATTTATGCCGAAATAAACTCAAGTACACCACGATGTGATACCTTCTAGCTCCGTCAAGCCCGGAATATCATTTGCACTCGTCGCTAGAAGAACAGCAGACAATACTCTAAATAAAGTAAATAATGTGAGTAGAACCAATAAGATTTTTCTTAAATCTACCAACAACTTAATTCTTTATCGAAGAGAGAATCGATAAATATGACTTGAAAATTAATTTTGTTTTTCGACGTTCAGATACTTAAAATTTTCAAAAATGACTTGCCATTCAGCCACACTCGAATAGATGGGCTTCGTCTCATTTCGATCAATATCAACTCCATTGTTACTCTACCTCGACGTGACCATTTCCTTGAATTCAATGTTAAGCAAACACCTGATATCATGCTTCTCATTGAAACCCACCTCAGTTCATGGCACTTCATGACGCTCAAAGATTTTGATTTCTTAAGAAACGATAGAGTAAGAGATTATGGGGGAAGTGGTACAGGCATATTCCAATAGTCAGACGTTATCGTTTTCAGCATATGGATAAATTTGAATCCAAAAACTTGAAATTTTTAAAATTTCTCTGCATGGTGTAGATAATCTCTTCATTATCTCGACGTCTGCAATGGAAAGTATACAGGACTATAACGTTTGCCTGAGCTTGCTACGAGAAATTATTGCATTTTGTTCAACAACAAAGATGTCGAAACGCGTCTGCTAACACAACAAAGCAAGGCCCGGCGGCCTTTCAAGTGAAAAAAGAATTCACTTGAAAGGCCGCCGGGCCTTGCTTTGTTGTGTTAGCAGACGCGTTTCGACATCTTTGAGACATCCTCAGTGACTAAGGGATGTGTGGAAAGAAATGCCTTGATATAGGTGTAGGATGAGTTAAGCAGGTAAGTACCAAATTGGATCAGGTAGCGGGATATTAGATTTTTGTTTTTTGGACATCTGCTTGTTCTGTTTCATATCGTTTCCGCTTTGGTCGGAGAGTGTGGTCTAGTACTGAGAAAAATGGTTGGAATTTGTAATAAGTTGTTCGTTGATAATGTAAACGTTTGTTTTTCTATGTTTATATATTTCAAGTCTTTCTAGGATATTGTCTCGGTCCTTTGTCTTGTTTGTTTAGAAATGCCATAGGGTTTCTAACAGTGTCAAGCTATATATATATATATATATATATATATATATATATATATATATATATATATATATATATATATTTATATATCCTTTACCTTGTTTGTTTAGAAATGCCACAGGGTTTCTAACAGTGTCAAGCTATATATATATGTATATATATATACATATATATATATATATATATATATATATATATATATATATATATATATATATATATACATAAAAAAATATAAAGAAAACTAACCATTACTG
The DNA here is from genome assembly GCA_963969285.1 of Odontomyia ornata. Taxonomy (NCBI): domain Eukaryota; kingdom Metazoa; phylum Arthropoda; class Insecta; order Diptera; family Stratiomyidae; genus Odontomyia; species Odontomyia ornata. The sequence continues at coordinate 349,703,685 of OZ017738.1, read as the reverse complement.
ATCATACCATACTACTTGTGTGTACATAACACTAAACGAACCGGTATCATCTTTCCTACGTACTCGTACTCGTTGAGGGAGACTTTAATGCTAAGGCAATTGGATTGGGCATGCCTTTAACCTATCTGCAAGGAAAATGCTAGGAATGGCGGCCAGGACGGGGCTCATTGTACTGAAAACTGGTAACACGCCGACTTTCCACCATATTAGCTGCAAAGGAACCATACCGGACGTGGCATTCACCTCGGCTACAATGCCTCCATACTAAGGAGAATATTATCCAGTGGTTATCAGTACATTCTGCTTAAGATCCTTGATGTTGTCTCCCGACGTTCGTGCTCTTGACCTTCTATAATTGGGTGGAACATCGGAAGAATGGACTTTAAGAAGTTCGTCGAGGTGCTCACGGCAGGTGTTCCGCTGCAGGGTGATTCACAGTGGACAAAAGAAATGGTAGCTCAAGACGTTGTGAACTCAACTATGAGCGTCATCACGACTGTTGCAATGCGTCTATGCCCCGTCGAAAACCTCGGCACGGCAAGCCCCCTGTGTACTGGTGGACGGCTGAAATTTTCATCCCGATGACGCTGTCGACGGTGAAAAAGCAATCGGGTGGCTGTGTGAAACGGCCAGTACTGGGAGCCCGTTCACTGAAAGCGAAGAAAGCTCCTGGCCCAGATAGTATTTTAGCTGAGATGTTGCAACTTGTCCGTCACAATTGTCCTGACTTTCAGATCAGCCCATTCAACGCTTGCACATGGTACGGGGTTTTCCCGATATGATGGAAGGTGGGAAGGCTCGCGCTGATCAGCAAGGGGAAGGGAAATCCTAGATCGCCATCTACATAGAGCCCGTTATGCTTGCTAGACACTGCTGGGAAAGGGCTAGAGAGACTCATCAAGGGAAAACTCACAGATGCGATTCGTGCTGCTTGGACCTATCACTTCGACAGTACGGCTTTAGATACAATTGCAGAGGTGGTGAGCGTGGTCCAAAAGGCAGAGACATATAGCCGCATCTGCCGAAGGAGGAGATTCTTTTGGCCCCACCAACTCTGGATGAATTTTGTTCCACCATCAAAGCCCAAAAGAATAATAAAGGGCAGGGTATCGTAGTGGACCTCATCAAAAGTGGTGGCAGCAGTGTTCATTAAGCTATTCAAAAAGTCTTTCAGCACATTTTCCAACTAGAACATATGCCGAAAGAGTGGAGCCAAGCAATTATATTCCCTATCCACAAAAAAGATGATGTCACATTGCGAAAATTATAGAGGCATATCGCTGCCTTGTACGGCGTATAAAATATTTTCAAAGATCTCAGAAAATAAAATCGAATCATACACCAACAGTATTATTGGGGAGTGTCAAGGTGGTTTTAGAGCAGGTAGATCGACAACAGACCAATCGCTCGCAGTCAAGCAGGTGCTTGAAAAATGCTGGGAGTTCAACATAGACGTATACCACATTTTCGTTGACTTTAAGCAAGCATACGACAGTATTTATCGTCCAAATCAGTCCGTCTTATCAAAATGGCAATGATGTGGACGACCTCCCAAGTCCGCATCAATAACCAACTCTCCAATGCCTTTGACACAAATACCGGACTAAAGCAGGGAGATAGGCTGGCCCATTGTTATTCAATTTGGCTCTAGAGTACGTCATAAGGAAGCTACCTGTCGATACACGAGCTACATTACTATACAAGTCGAGCCAAGTAGTACTCTATGCGGACGACATCAACATTTTGTCATAGTTATTAACAACTGCCAAAAAACTCTTCCTGAAACTCAACAGCGAAGCGAAACTAGAAGAGCTACAAATCAATGATAATAAAACAAAGAATTTGTGTATTTAGGTGCCAAAATAATGCGAACCAGTAATGAAAGAGACGAAAAATGCCAAAAATATAGCTCACAAATAAAATATTTTATTCAAATGTGACGATCTTGAAGACCAGCTGAATACACAGGAAAACAAAGCTCCAAGTATACAAATCTGTGATAAAACCTGTGTTATGCTATGGATGTGAAACATGGACCCTAACCCAAGCATCCGCAAATATATTGAACGCCTTTATGCGATGGGTCCTAAGGCGAATAATCGGAGCGAAGCTAGACGGGGACCAAAGGCGAATTCGATACAACCATGAGCTGTATGAAATTTTCGATGAGCCGGAGGTCCCAACGATTGTAAGACTGCTAAAGCTGCAATGCAATCGTAGGGGCGAACAACGGATACCCAAGAAGGTATTCATTGGGAGAACTAAAGGCCGGAGACCAGTGGGGAGACTGGTCTGACTCGGCCGACGAAGACAGTTCATCGCTGCTTGAATTTTGTAATTGGAGGACGCAGTCAATGGGCCGAGACAGTTGGAGGCGCGATTTGCAGGAAGCGAAGCCCAGAGAGGTGTTGTAGTGCTACAAAGAGAGAGAAAGAGAGAGAGAGAGAGTTGGTGCCACAAGCTTCGGCGTGCGGCTTGACGGACACGGAAACATAACGAGGCATGTACCGGGTAACAGCATATAAGTCAGCCAGGAAATTCCTTCGCAAATTGATTAACAACAGGAAGGCTCCGTGCTGGCCAGATCTAGAGGACAGTGTGAACAAGGATCCATGAGGCTTCGGCTACAAATTAGTTATGCGGACGCTTGGTGCATGCATGGAGTGGAAAGGACGGATGAGATAGTGCGGGCACTCTTTTCCGCCCACCCGCCGGAAGTGGATGGGACAGTCGTATAATTGAAAGCAAGAAAGGCTCCAATCTCAGATGGTGTTCTAGCTGAGATATTGCTACTTGTCTATCACCATTGTCCTGATTTGCTGCTCAGCACATTCAACGCTTGCCTACGGGACAGGGTTTTTCCGGTACGATGGAAGGTGGTGAGGTACGTACTGACCAAGAAGGGGAATCGCGGATCGCCATCTACATACCGCCCGTTATGCATGCTGTACACTGCTGGGAAAGTGCTAGAGGAACTCATCAAGGGAAGACTCACTGACGCGATCCGTGCTGCTGGATACCTATCTACTCAGTAGTATGGCGTTAGAAAAGGATGTTCCACAATCGATGCAATCGTAGAGGTGTTGAGCGCGGTCCACAAGGCAGAGGCATATAGCCGCACCAGATCGTCCTGAGGGTGACACTCGACGTTAGGAACGCCCTCACATCAGCTAGATGGGAGGGTCTTCTGCATACGCTGGAAACCCCTATTCAAGTTACAAAATATCTGATGCGGCTTCTGAGGGACTACCTGAAGGACCAAAGCCTGCTTTACGAAAGACATAGGGCAAACGAAGGATAGAAGTTACATCGACTGTTACCAAGGGATCTATCTTGGTCCAGACATGTGGAACGTGTCTTACGACGGGCTACTGAAACTGGAGATGCCAGATGAATCGCGCTTGATTAGCTTTTGCGGATGATGTTGCGGCTGTAGCAGGTGGATGCACCGTTGAACAAGCACAACTTAGGCTAGGTATGCTGAATGCATCGAGTGAGAGACTAAATAACCACTCGTGGGTTCAGTCTAGCACTGGAGAAAACCGAAGTGGTTATCTTGACAAAGAAGAGAATCCCTCGAGTAAGGATGATCGGTATTGGAGAGTCGAATCGAAGCCAGCGGTGAAGCACCTCAGGCTACTGATCGACTCCAAGATGAGTTTCTCTGAGCAAATCAGGGCAACGGCTGAGAAGACTGTTCGGGAGTGTCGGCTCTGAGTAGACTTATGGCCAACGTAGGGGGACCAATCCCATCAAGAAGACGCCTCTTGATGAGTGTTGTAGGGTCAGCGCTACTATATGGAGCAGAAATATGTACGGAGGTGTGCCAAAAATGCTTGGCACAAGTATAGAGAAGAGGAACACTGAGGATTGCATCCTTGTATCCGACAGTTTCTCATTCAGCGAGAGAGAGAGAGAGAGAGAGAGTTATTGCAGGCATGATACTTGTGTCCCTTCTTGCTAGAGAGCGCCACGCTATTTAATTGCGTCGAAACAATACTGCGAGGGAGACGGTTGCCCCGCGAGGAGAGACAGCGCCTACACAACGATTGGCAGTAGTCTTGGGTGAATTACATGAAGGAAAGGAAGACTGCGCGCGTCATCCCGGATGTGAGACCATGGCTAAATGGAAGGCATGGTGAGACTGACTAATATCTGACGCAGCTTTTGAGCGGGCATGGCTGTTTTCAGTCTTACCTGCACAAGATTGGTAAGTCTCGGTCCACCGGTTGTCGGTTTTGCCGAGGAGAAAAGGGCAATGCCTGCCGCACATTTTTTGTGTGCACAAAATGGGATAGGCTACGACGGGACCTCTACAGGGAGACGCCAGAGCTTTCCCTGGATAGTATAGTCCCGGTGATCTTTGGATCGGTTGACAAATGGCATCAGGTGGTATATTATGTTTGGGCAGTCCTAAAAGATAAAAAGGACTCACATCAGTCGGGGCCGGGGGATCACTTGTCTGGAAATTCCTCTTCCTGCCTTCCCTGCCGCTAGAGGAGAGACCCTCCAGCTTGAAGTTGCCTCACGGCGTAACAAAGCGCGACTTGGCCTGAAGTAATGTGCTAAACGGCTCCGGGTTTTGATCTCAGATTATAGGGGGGAGGGGAGGTGCATCAACTGGTTGATAGTGAGAACAGAACAACGTATAGCGATATGGTGAAACGCCGTCACACTAGCTACTACTGAAGAAACCGTGTCATTAGCTAGCTTAACGAAAACAAACAAGGAGAAAGAAGGCGGCAAGGAAACGACCAGCTACAGTAAAGATCACCACTGTACCCTGTTAATGGTAGTCCGTTGGTTTGAGGGTAAAAACCGTAGTAAAATCCAACATTGGCAACCCGTTCAAGACAGTTGATACTCACGATGCTGGAGGGACTTTGTTTGCTGATTAAATGCGGAGGAATAGTGAAGGCTGGCAGGGAGCTTGCAGGTCAAATTGTGTTATGCAGTACTGTTCTTCAACAATCTTAACCAATATGAAATAAACAGTGAAACTAAAGTGTACTGTGGAAGCGAAGCGGATTTAGTCAAGACAGCACAACTCTCAACGGAGAAATTCAGCGGTATGGTAACAAACTCGGACACTACTGAATATAAGGAAAAATTGCATTAGCTCGTTTTTCATCCTTGCCTTGAGATATCCAGCACTTTTTCATCGCCAATAGCATAAATTATTAGTAGAACATTCTTTTATGTAGTCTGGCTGCTCCCACTAAAGTGCTTGGTAAACCAAAGGCTATCATCCATAACAATAGGCGAGCGTTCGAGTTTTAAATGTGCTCGTCACTGGGTCAACGCTTCGTCAAGCTTGATGACATAAATTCTTATCCCGCGATCTTTAACAAAATTGCGATAAAGAGGAACGGATACCGAATTATGATTGGAGCCCTCACATGGCACAATCTCTGTGGCTAGCATTTTCGGACCATGCCCTTCATTGCTGATGCCATATGTATTGCTTGTCTTCAAAATGCTGAGGACAACCTAAATTTTTTGTGTGAATGTCCAACTTTTTCCTTGGCAAGGCTCATTCGAATATAGGTTAATCTCGGCTTATATCTGAAAGAGCAGGAGTGTGGCTTAGTGGACCTTTTGAGGTTTCGTCACCTCACAAAAAGAAAAGATGAGTACAATATGCAAATTTACTTTAACAGTCGAGGTATTCTGTCCTCGCCCCGTCCAAAATAAAGATTTCTTAAATATCATCAAATGCAGTTGAGTTCTAGTTTTTAATCTAGTTGAATGTTTCCTGTTCTGGGCTATTTTCTAGTATCCACCCAAGCAGAAAGTATCAAACAATTTATGTTATCAAATACTATAAACAATAACATACATATGAGTAATTTAAATAACATACATTTGAGTTCCAGTTTTAACCACGACCACATCCCATACGATTGTAACAAATCCGTACTAATGTCTCACTACTGCTCAGCGAAATATTACACCTCAAACATGCGGAACAGTCAATGTAAGAACTAATAGATATACCCGAGCTTTCGGCTCGTCTGTCCGCCCGTGCGTCCGTTCTCTGTCGTTTGCGTATTCCGCGCATGTGTGCTGGTTTTGTCGTAGATGGTGGTGCTCGGCATAGATTTCTTTGGAATGCAGTTAAGCTCGACTCGAAGTAGCCAAGCAAAAGGTAGAAGCGATTCGAAGTCGCGCTCAAGACTCAATGCCTGAAGTTGAGCTGACACAGAAGGCAGTCAGGTATTCGCATACGCATTAGCGTATGCCTTACGTTTATCTATCGATTTGCTGCAAGTATAGCTGGTCTGGCTTGATCGTGCTGAGACGGAAATCCACAATACGGGTACTACCTCAAAGTGCTTAGTAGCGACCAGTTTACTACTATTACTACCAATAATCATCGTAGCCGTACACTGGCGTGCCATTTCAGTTACACCGATAAGGAATCGTTGGCGATTGGTATGGAGTTGCTGCGACTCGGCCACTTTTGTTCAAAGAAGACATTCCACTCCAGATTTACACCGCGTTCGATTAATGTATTGGTGTTGGTGGTCAGTTGGACGGAAAAGCAGCGAAGAAAGTTACAAGACGTCCATCTTCATGAATTGGCTTATTGGACATTTATCACGAATGCGTTAGCAAAGTGAAAACGCGATGTCGATTATATCTCGAACTGCTGAATTACAGGTATGGCTCCGAGACAATGATGGATTTCTATTCGATCTGGTAGATTGGGTAATAATTATCGTTTTCCCTTATGTCCAAACTACTTAATTAATATTGCGGATATTTTATTAAATTCATTATGCTGTCGATTAGCATTTACGGTAATCCATATGTGCTTTCACAGTTCATCCACCCTTCATTTGTTGTTTTTATTTTACAGTTGAGAGGATTCACATGAATCTCAAATGTGGAAGAAAATTAATGGGCAGTAATGGAGAGAAAGACCCAAATTAATTTTTTTTGTTCTTCTAAGCACTAGAGTCTTGTGAATACGATTTGTATGGAGTTACGAAACATTTGGCTGACACAACCGTTGTAAGCTTGTAAGGTTTCATAGTTTGTTCACTTTTAATGATTTTACTAAGAGTAACGTTAACTTCCTTAAATTTTACTTTTTAACTTATTTCTTTCTAAATGAGTTTAGTAACATTTTAACTAGCTGATTTGTTTACTTTTAAACATTTCCACTAGCATTACTGGGAAAATTTTGTCTAGGCATTTATTTTGGTGGAAATTGTTTCGTTAATAATATTGCATTAACGTAAATGTTACGAGTAGATTGAATCTTTAATGAGCCACTATTTTTTTCCTGGCTTATTAAAGGCTTATGCTATCTCATTACTGGATCATAGTAAAATTGTGTCAATAGGGGGCTTTTGGCAAAAAGTATGAGAATAATAATCAACTTCTTAAAAAATCAGGTTTGATTTAATTAGTTCAAGCCCTGCATTAATGAGATAAAAAATATTGTAAGATGATATCAATTTATCAAAGCTGCTGGAAAGGAAGAGTCTTAATAATTAATCATTTTGGCCGAAAATTAACAAACAACAACTGCTAAAATATTGTGATGTATAAAAATCAGCTGTAAGATCTTTACTATAACGCTATATGTGTGAGACATACACACTTGGGTAAGCAGGGCATTGCTCGTGCCAGAAGGACTTTGTCCTAGTGCTTAAAATATTCGATGATATTGGATGTTTGCTGCTCAATGTTGTATGTCTGCTCACTTTCATCCGATTTGGGAATGTCTACGTCGTTCTCATCGAGCCATTCAACATCGTGGTGCTTTAATTTTGAATAATGTACATCAATTTATTAGCACGATGAGCAGCGACTCTTATAGGCCTAACTTTCATATCAGTGTGCCTGCTTACTTTTTTATGGATCTTCTTGATATGAAGATTTAGTGACTTGACGGAACATGATAAAGACCACACGTTTTGATGTTCAATTTGATAGCTTCAATTTTACCGTCAGACAAAAATAATCGTAGGGCATTTGCAGGAAATCTTTGAGTGAAGCATTTAAGCATAGGGCTAAATTGACTGGAAGATTGAGAAATTGCCCTCCATCATTCAAAACCAAGTTATCAACTGTTTGTTTTACTTTTAATGGTGGTGGAAGAAACCTGTTCTCTAGTAATCTGAACAGGCCACTTCTTGGACGACAGCACTCTATGTTTTTACATTTTACAATTTGAAGCAAGCATTGGTTTTCACGCACATGTTCGGAATACTATTTAAAGACTGAGAAATCAGAAAGTTCTTGTTTGCCCGGCCCAATATATTTTGCAGTAACATGATAGCCATCAATTTCTATTGAACTCCATACTTCAGCTAACACATTTCCTGCAAACTTGAAATTGGATCTTTCTAAATGTTGATTAATTGTAACGCCACGTTCATCCAAATGAGACCCAAAATGGTCATGAGGCAACATCAAACCAGCCAGTTCCCGACAAAGAGGAGCCATTCTGCGCTCTTCTTTGTTATACGCAAAAACAATGCATCGAGATCATGTCGCTTAAAGTGTTGTATAGCAAGTCCTATAACTTTTTGATAACGTGGATTTTCATCTGGCCCTCCATCAACCGTCATGATTACCACTGGTTTTACCAATCCATTTTCAGTTTTTGTTAATGCTTAAAACTCTTCAAGTTCGAGAAGCGTTTCGAAATCCTGAGCATGAGTATTAGCAGTAGATGAACTATGCTTTCTCTCCAGAATATCCAACGGCTTGCGGTTATCCTAACATATTGGAAGTGATGTTGATACCAGCATAAACTGATGGTATTAATTTATGCCGCTCAGCGATTACCCAGTCGTGAACAGGCAATTTGATTCTATATTCCATGTGCATTAGAAGAGGTGCTTGCTTATTTGCCGCAGTAACACCAATAGGGATCCGAGCGATATCATCTTGCGATATGGAAAACACTTGATCTGGTATGGATGCTATGTTCTCCAAATAATGGATTGATGTTTCAGCGAAATTGCTATCTAAGTGGCTTTTGTGGTGATCAGCCTGAGCCCAAGTGAGCTTAACAGGGACTGTCGACACATGTCTTCTTCCCTCTGCAGAATAAGATTTTCTGGGAACCAAACGAAGATATGTCACACTTCGACTAATGTCAAATCCTGTTTTACGTAATTCTTGTGTGAGTTCATCAAGAGTTTTTACACTGCGAATAGATTCCGTTCGTCTTCTATCATCTGTTGCACTCCCAAATAAAGAATATCCGCAATTGTTTTCAATAGTAATGGTGGATCATTTTCAAGGCTAGAACGTCCCACTGAATCCCTCAGGGATAGTCTTTTCTTAATTTCTGGATTGTCAAGGTAAATATCTTGTAACTTTCTTTTCATACCATCTCTGTGTTCCTTCTGGGTTTTGAATTTTCCTGTTTAAAGACTGTTTCGCTGTTCTTAGTTCTTCGCGCAACTGAATGAATTGTTTATCAACTTCAAGACGGCTTGGCGTGCTATCGCTGGCAGAATACAAAGCATTCCGATTTTTTTCGAGTAGAACAGTATTATTTTTCATAGCTGCCTGAGAAGGTTCTGCTCTCGGCTGTTTATCTGTATTTTCTGTGTTTTCGCATTGCTGTTGTGATTCCACTCCATGTTTTATGCCGTCTTCTTCCTGTTCTTTAGTATTTGAAGTTAGCTGTTAAGTTTGTGTTTTGTCTGCAGGCGTACAGGTATTCGTTCCCTTAAAAATTAAAACACTCTATAGTTACTGCTAATGATTCTCTCATTAAGCTTAAAAAGAGATACTTACACACTATAGTGGGTACATTTGACATGTTTCATTTACTTTAACATAGCAAAAATGAATGTGCAGTTTTATACATTTATCCGATCAAATACAGGGCCGATTAATTATTGAGACACGTCAGTAAGGGTATGATACCCTTATAGTTACAAGAAAGCATGCCTAAGAGATCTTCTCTAAATTTTTGAAAAAAAATCTGTACATTTTGTAAGAGAAAAACGATTAATCAACTCAAAATACTTTTTTGCTTATCAGTCCTATTTCTTACTGTGATCGAAATACTCTTTTAGGCCCCATAAAAACTGCATTCAAAGATTATTTACTGCCGCAGCTGAGAATCGAACCCGTCAAATACAAAAAATTAACATCCTGTATTTTTGTGACCAATCGACGGAGTCAATCATAAGGAATAAATCTATCTAATGAGCATTACCTCGAAAATTAAAGGTAGGCTGTAATGTCTGCTAATCATTAAACGTCAAAATTATGGTTTCAGCACTCACCTTCGAAAAAAAACATAGTAGATTGGATTTGTTCTTAGTCACTGCTTGCAATTCTTCTTCAATTCCCTTGGAGACAATAATATCAAGTTCCTGGTCGGACTTTGCGTGTAACTTATAATTATGCTTGTAATTTATAATTACGCTTGTAACTTTTAATTACGCCACACTTTTGTACATTTTGTACTTTTGTATTTGTATGAGATTTTTTAAAACTTTCGCACAACTTTTGGTATAACTTGTATTTGTCTATTTGAAACGACATCTTATTGAAACAATTCAACTTTAGCGAAAGTGGATCAACGTTAACACAAACATTAAATTGCTTTGCTTTGCTTAAATACGTCAAATCGACAATCGTACCGAAACGAAACTAGATTGACGGAAGGAATTAGAACGAGTGAATACCGCGCGATAATTCCCTTACTCGGTTCTAAGCGAGTACCTTAACGTTTACATTATTTGTGGGAATCCCCGAAAATGGGTTTCGTTTTCAAACAGAAACAATGTGTGGGTTGCCATGTGTGTAAAAAAGTGAATAACTACTGCTGACGTCATCATCATCTAGACCCCCCCCCCCCACCCCCATGTCATCGAAAATAAGCAAAGCAAAGACTCTCCACCCCCTATAGTGCTTACGTAATACTTGAACGGCCCCTAATCACTAGGAAAAAGCCCTTCTGGCAGGAGCAATCGGCTGCCTCTCCGTTGTAATTATCTGAACTCGTTTAAGGAAATCAGAACAATTGAGGGATTCTTTCATGAACATATACCAGCCACCATTTTGCTTTGGCTAGGAGGATTTTTGTGAATTCTCGGTGAACATATGCATATTGAACATAATTTCTGAAATTCTTAAGAATACCATAAATTCAACCTCCAGACGGACGCACAGACGAACAGACAGACATCAAAACGGTAATTGGCTGTGGCAGTTCATGATTATAAGGAGGGCCAATCATCTCACCGAAACTGTTTACCAAATAATTCGAATTAGTGGGAGAGTATTTCCACCAGCAGAATTGTTTTAACAAATCAGTAAATCAAACAATGTTTTCTCATTATCAACAACTTGGCTTAAACACAAAGTAAATTCCTTAAATAGATTTTGAACAAATAAAATATGGTTATCCTGTTTTTAAATTTGTCGCCATTTTGTTTACGGTGTAATGTTGTTGTTTTTGTAGTTGTGATATGATGTCAATGTTGTTGTACATCATTCCTGAACTTTGTTTGAAAATCTGTATATATCTATAGTGCCTAGGTCGTCTGCAAATGTGTAACTCTCCAGTATCACGTGTTGTTGTTGCAATCGCAGAATTTTGAATCGGCTGTAGTTTTACTGTTTATATTGTAGCTCGATTATTACGGAATTTTCAGAGTACATGCAACTCATACGAAAGCATTTACGTATGAGGTTTTGGCTAATTTATGAATTTCTTCTTTATTTTACAGGCAAAAATAAACAAATCATAAATTGTACTATTAGATTAATAAAGTCGATCCAATTTTGACTTCAGGGGTATTTGTTGCTCTTATATTCATAAAGAGCTACTTCCCTGATGTTTCGAATTTTTCTGCTAGAAGATATCTGATTACGAGAGGAGGACACACATTTTTAATATATTTTGACTCCTCTTTCATCCCTCACCATTGTTGTCACATTTTTGACACCTGATATAAAGTTATTTTTCCATAATTTTGGTAGAGATGACTGGTTAACTTTGTGTGCTCTTAACTTGTTATACAACGAACTTCTTACGTGAAGAAACTCACGTTTTTTTTATATGCATTGGCCTCAATGCATGTGTTTTGATAGATACATTGGACTCAAGCTTCCATATCCGTTAACCTTGTAGGACGAAATTTTTGTATAATTTGTAGAGTATCCTGATCGACTTGCTGAGTACTTGTGAGTGTATTTTAAAGATAATGGAAGTCTCTCAGAGTATTTTGTGATGTAGAGTAAGCGTTATAAATGTTTTGGAGTGCATCTTTGGTGTGCGATATAAAACCCACCCCATAAAGCTGGCCGACAAGCAAGCGTACACTGTCGCCTACTGAAGCTAATCAGCTGATCTCGGTTCTTTGTAGATCGCTGACTTTCGTGCCAGACCAGCAGCACCCGTGCCCTGCACAGGCTTGAAACCGTCCAATTCACTACCCTACCGGAGAAATTCTCAGAGCCTAGATCGATTCAAAATAAATTACTCAAAACATCATGATTTCTTTCTGTGATTGAATGAAATTTATATAGTTTTTAAAAATAAGAAGTGGTAAATCAGGCTTCCAGTCATTATGTAAACATCATATAAAGTTGATATTGTTTATTGTAATGAATTTATACATGAAAACATATTTTCAGGAAAATTCAGGCAAAAAGAAACAATGTAGAATGAATTTTGTACAATGTAGAATGAATTTTGATTCCTGCGATGTTTATTGCTCTTAGGCTCATAAAAATTTACTTCCTTGTTTTTTCAAAAATTTTGGCTGGACACAAATTTCCCATACTTTTTGTCTCCCCCTTGAACCGCCTGATGCTCAAATTAACTTTTTAGTTTTAGATTCTCAAAGTCCTTATCAAAATTTAGTTTCATACCACACTTAACTGCCTTTAAAAAATGGTAAGGGCCGCTTTTGTGCATGGGGAGATCCCCTTAAACCTATGAAAATTTTGACAAGAAATAAACAGTTGCGAGATTATGACATCTAACCTTTTTAGGGTTTTGTACTAAAATACAAAACCCTATTGCAATCACGACCTGTGTCCGTCTGTCCGTCCGTCCGTCCGTCCGTCTGTATGTCACAGCACTTTTTCTCCGAAACTATAGAGGCTACAGCAATGAAACTTTGTAGAAAGGTCAGAAGTGGTGACCTCTTGAAAGTTCAAGGGTGAAAGAATTTTTCAAAGGCGTTTAAGGGGGGGTCTCCCCATATAGGGAGGTGACCCCTCAAAAAAAAATTTTCACCATTGGTAGTCGAGTAGGGGGGGGGGGGGGCAGGGGAAGGGGAAATGTACGAACTTTTCGCGTACCCCCCCCCCCCTCGCGATTGGACACCTTCCATCCGGAAAATCTGAAAAAAATCATGAATGTAGGCCTTCATGAGTACAACAACAACAAATACATGAGAAGTCGAAATTCACTCAACTTTGTTAGTAATAGTATGATTTATCGATTTTGTGTTTTCTTGAATAAAATCTAAACGGTACCTTTAAACTCAATAAATTGCAAAGAGATGACTATTTATAAGATTGATCTTTTCTGAAAGTTTCATAAAGATCGAATAGTATTTACCGAAGTTAAAGCGATTTGAATTTTCCTGTATTACTATGGAGCAATATGCCCTGTATTACTATGGAAACATATGGCTATGGAGCCATATGCGCTTTTTACCGACATAGACACTACAGCTTTGCTAGAATTTGCATGAAAATTTCAGGAGTGATAGGTATCATGAAAATGAGTACATACAATTGAAACAAGTCGATGAGGCAGGGGAGAGCTCCTAGCAAAAGGGCTTTGTAACCATTCTAGGATTCGAAAAAATAGGCCATGAATCGATGATTACAGTATAGAAGAGTGGCCCCTGAAAAAAAATTTCATGAAAGGTAGCCGATATGAGCATCAACTGAAAATCCTCTATGAGAGCTTTTCAAAACAGTTCTTAAACTGACAGATTTTGCTTCAGTGGGGGCACAGAGGGGGGAAATACATGAAAAATGTGTTTCCTCCCTCGCGAATGGACACCCGTGATCTATAAAATCTGAAAAAATTATCAAAGGAGATATTTATGGGTATAACTATAACAAATACCTCAGAAGTCAAAATTCGTTCAACTTTGTTAATAATAGTTTGATCCTCGAATTTCACATTTTCTCCAATAAAATCGTCTTTGACATGTTTCTTGATTTTATTCGTTGCTGGTTACTGCATTTTGTAAGTTAAGTACAAAACCCTTCTGACATGAGCATAGGTCTGTCTACCCAACTTGTTTTGATGATAAGAACTTTTAGTTTCTGAGATGTATATGAAGAGAAAGTAAGTAGGTTTTTGTAAAATTCGTTTTACAAGTTCCTACAAAGTAGATTTGAAATACACTAAGTATAAATGTAGTCGTAAGCATACTCATCCTAATAAACCACCCAGCAAACCATAGTTCACTGTGGCTCAGCATCAAACGATTTTTATCATTGGTTTAGCGCATCATTCTACCCCACACAATGAAGCTTTCAAAAATGTGCTAATGTCATTAAAAATTCCTCAACCCCATACAGAAAGCACGCAATGATCTTTAATACTTTTAATTTTCCCATTCTTATCCAATAAATGGGGTAAATTTTGTCTTCTTCATTTGGCAAAGATATCCTATCAGCTAAAAGGTTTTCGACGGTAACCTCTAGGAGGGAAAAAAGGACACTTTCCTCTTTCTAAATCCAGTTCAAACCAGACTTTGAAGTGAAGAAAGCGTTGGATATAATTTCCTACTGTATCAAAAAATACAATGGGAACATCTACAAGCAAGTTGAGTAAGCAGGAGGGTGTTGCATTTTGCCTTTCCCTGGACCTCCTGCTGCAAAAAATGACTTTTTCAATTCAGATAATCAAGAACTTTTATTTGATACCCCATTCGACTACCTTTGATTTCAAAAATTTTTTTAGGTTTACTTCGTTATAAGGGGGAAACTCCTTTACAAAATTTTGAAATGCTTGTTTAAAAAAATTTAAGAGATCATCACTTCTGACCTTTTCACGAAGTTTGAGCTTTCTAGCTTCTATAGTTTCCCAGTGCTTCAATTGCCATCGATTTGGCCACATCGCTTCTAACTGTGGGCTTAAAGTTAGACGCGTCAAATGCGATAAGCCCCACAAGTCGAATGAATGTCCAATCTCGAAGGACGAGAAAATAGAAGAGATCTTCTGGGTCAACTGCAAAGTTAGGGGAGACCCTGCGAGTTTCAGAGGTTGACCTAAAGCAAAAGAAGGAGAGGAGGAAGAACCTCCAGAAGAGAATAAAGGAAAGGAGGGATTTCATCACCGCCTCTATAAAAAATACTGTACGAGAAGGGGTCTCGTACTCTGTTTTTTGCAGGGTGGAAAGAAACAGCCTAAAGCATAGCCTATACGGCCACCCAAACATCAGCCAATGCAGCAACCACAGCAGTCACAGAATGACCGAATTACGGGTTTGAAAACTGACTGCTACAATTTTCCGGGAGTGACTTGCTCACGTTCATTCGAAAAGTAAACTCATTCATCCCCCTCAATAAAAAATGCACTGGTCCTAGTGAGAAAAAAGCTGCATGCTTAGAATTCGCCTTGAAAGTACGTTGTCGTCATAGGTTCCATTAAACTTTCCATCCTTAACATATGTTCACTAGCTCCACGCTATAAAAGGAATTTTGTTCAAGACTACTTGAACGCCCATAGACCAGACTTTTTGTTTATGCCAGAACAAGACTCAAAGAAAGACCCACAGTGCATCTGGGAAAATATAAGATCATCAGGTATGATGATCCAGAGGGAATTCTTGGAGTTGCTATGGTTCACAAAGATCACCTGAAAGTTCAAAGGCACTGCCTTCCAAGTCTAAAATGTATTGAAGCAGATATATTAAGCTCCATGCTGGGAGGGTGCACCTTTGCGTTTGTGGGGATCTACGTTCGACATAGATATCCGATGAGGGAACTCATTGACGACTTGGAAACAGTGCTTACTCTGTGCAAAAAAACGGATTTCTATGCCATGGGAGGTGATTTTAATGCGAAGCATTCCTCATAGGGAAATATTGCATCTAATCGCTATGGAACAGCTATCACTAACTGGGTTCAATCAAATATGGATCTTATTCTGATTGCCCCGAAAGAGCCTACTTTCCGCCGAAGCTCGTCTATTATTGAATTCTTCATCGTGTGGGCCAATCTGGTAAATCTCTCCCCCAGTTGGATGAACTTCGAGTGTGGATTTCTTGATGTCGAGTCTGACCAACTTTTTGTTGAGCTGTCCTTACGAGTGAAAAAGGGTGTGAAACTTGAGGTGACAGATCTTCAACTTTTTATTCCATAAAAGCGAACCGGTTGGGCAGCAGTTCGTGCTGACCTTGATGGAAAATTGAAGGCAATTTCGATCAATAGATCGAAAAATCTTTCTATTCCTGAAATTGATGGAGGAGTCGCATGTATAAATTCAACCCTGGGTACGGTCGTCTTAAAGATCTCCATTAAGATATCCTCGATAAATTACCTTTATCGAGACCTACCAGAAGACTTCATAGAACTTTATTGTAGACCTAGTCGGCTAAGGATATTACTCCCAAGGATCTACCACCACAATTTAAATATGTTCAACTGGGAGTATTAACGTATTTGTTTAGTGATTATGTCTCCAAACCGAGTGATCTCGAGGAGAACCACGGCTTTTACTAACGAGCGATTTGAACAGGACTTCAAAAGTACCAAACCAGGTCCTTGTATGTTTCCTCATATCAGTAGGATGATTGGAAGAAAAAGGCTGCCCGAGATCCTCACTTTTGATGGGTCCATGCTCATGGACGACAAAGCTATCACTGACTCTATAGTAAAACATTTTGCGAAAGTTCTTTAAGAAGAGAAAGCAAGTGAGGACTCTTCCTTTACTTCATCAGTGAGTAGCGTCAGTCCTGAAAGATTCACTTTGTTGGCACTGGAGCGAAATTCCAAAATATCAGCAGGGGCTAATGGAATCTTCAATTAATGCCTAATGGAATCTCCATTTATATGCTTAAAAGGGTTCCCCATGTTTTTTTTGTTCTCCTTGTTATCATTCTGAATAATTGCATTAACATTTGCTATTTCCTTCAGTAATGGAAATGCGCAAAAATATTTGCAATACCCAAGAAGTCGGGCAATACTGACGTAGTCGTTACTCGTCCGATTTCGCTGCTTTCAAATATTGGCCAGCTGCTTGAAAGGGTAATACCTGAAGGCACTATACAATTCTCTGCGGGGGCAAGAATTGTGCTGGAAAGACAATTTGGCTTCAAAAAAGTCCATTCCACGGTAGATGATATGGTTGTGTTCTAAGCCGATACAACGAGAAGTTGACGCAACAACAAGCTTATTGTAGTTTGCCTGATCGATGTAGAGAAAACGTTTGACTCTGTATGGATCAATGGGTTTCTCTAAAAATTGATCGAATTTGGCTTTCTGGTCTTTATTGAAAAAATTATAGGGAGCTTCATGAGGGGGCGAACTCCCTTTGCGGTGGCTGATGGAGCTAGGTCAGACCCATTTTGTGTTGCCTCGGGAGTCCCACAGGTGTCTATATTAGGCCCATTTATTTTCAACATATTCATCTCTGACGTCCTGGGCATAAGAGATGAATATAAATCTGGAATCCTCTTCGGTGCCGACTTGTTAGAGTGGTCGTGTGAGCACAATTTGCGCTTTGCTAAGACGAGGCTCCAAAAATACTTTGCACCTCTACTGCACACTACCGGGAATGGCGGATTAAGGTAAATGCAAAGAAAAGTGAATTAATTGTGTTCAAGGACCCCCACAAAAAACTTTGCTCATCGTGCAAGAGGAATCTGTGACTCCAGGATTAAGTTGAATGGGCAGATAGTTCACTGTTCTAGAAAACGAAGTAATTGGGGGTGATTTTTGATAGGAAGGATACATTCAGTGCTCACGTTGACAATGTTTTGAAGCGTTACTTATGTGTACCATCATCCTATACCTCTTTTCAGGAAGCAGTCAACAGCGAGCCAGCGAGTCAAATTTTTGGCCTATAAAAACTTCATTCGTTGGAACCCCACATATGCGGTGATGATTTGGAGTGGGGCTCCGAAATCGAAATGGGGCAAGATAGGATGAGTGGAGCGAATAAGGAAGCAAAGACGTGTGGTTTTACCCCAACAAGACAGAAGGCAGCGATGGAAACAAGTTATATGCAGAGAAGCTAGTGGTATCAGCATTAGCGAGAGCAGTAGAGCACAAGGCGGAAGTAGTTAGGACAGCAACTGATAATCGTTCAATGGATGCAGTGAAAAAGTAGTTTTAAGGTAGTCTTAAGCAAATCATGTATTTATTTTTCAAAACTCAATTTTTGGTACTTCCATTCTTTAAACGTAAATAATTTAACACGTATTTCATTGATAATTCATTAATGTTTGATAATGTTGTTGGTGTCAAAATTTTAAAATTTTGTTTATATTGAAAAGATTAATATTGTAAATTAAAGTAAAGTAAGTTATTATTGAACTCGGGGAAAAGCCCTAAGGCACAACCCGCATGAAAATTTTTAGGCTTAGTTGTTTATGAATTGTACATGTAAAATAAGAATAACACCCAGTAACGATCTTGAAATCTTGAATCTTCTTTGTTTGGCAAATGACCGTATAGAATACTGCACAGGCACGATGTATGGCCGCAGTTGCAAGTCTTTACTTACAACTTTAGGAACCTTTTTCGTATGCCTTTGGTTTAGCTGCAAGGTATGTATGAGTTGGACAATAAATCGCCAATTGTCAATCGGATGTATAGATTGCCAATTACCAATTTCGAAACACATATACATCAAACTATACGATGCATATGTCCTGCCATCTAGATAAAAAGGGTGCAGTGGAAGACGTGCGAAAAGTTTTGATATGAGAAAGGCATACGTATTCTCATCAATGAGTGATACATATATGTATGAATTTTTCCGAAAAAGCTCTATTTAGGTTTAAATGAATTTCCTACTGAATGCAAGCAGACCATTCACTAGTGTGTGGTTTGATGAGCATCGTTCAATAGTTTGCACACCATTAAACGATTTCTGCTCTTGGCTTGGTGCATAATTCTACCACAAGTAATGAAGCTTTCAAACATATGCTTATGTAACTAAAAATTCCTCAACCTCATTGCTCTAGTTGCTGGATGCACCATTGAACGAGTGCAACTTAGGCTTGGTATGCTAATGAGCCTGGTGAGAAACTGGATGACTGCTCCCAGGTTCAGTATAGCACTGACAAAGAAGGGAGTCCCTAGAGTAAAGACAATAGTATTGGAGACATACTAATTGAATTGAAGCCAGTGGCAAAGTACCTGGTACTACTGATAGACTCGAAGATGAGTTTCTCTGAGTAAATCGGAGCAATAATTGAGAAGGTTAAATCAGGCGTATCGGCTCTGTGTCGACTTATGGCCAATGTAGGGGGTCCCAGGCCATCAAGAAGACGCCTCTTGATGAGTGCCGTAGGGTCAGCGGTACTGTACGCAAGTGAAATACGGGGCGACGAAACTTGGCACATATACAGAGAAGAAGAGTAATGAGGATTACATCTTCATATCTGACGATCTCTGATTCGGCGTTGAGAGTTATTGCAGGCATGACACTTGTCGCCCTCTTGGCTAGAGAGCTCCGCCCTATTTACCTGCATCAAAAGGAGGACACGTAGAAGACAAATGCCCACGAGAAGAGACACCGCTCATCCAACGACTACTGCTGCCAGTCGTTGAATGAGCGCTGAGGTAGGAGTTGAAACGCATCTATTTACACAACAAAGCAAGGCCCGATGGCTTTTCAAGAAAAAATTAAATAAACAAATATAAATTTGTTATGCATTTCATGGAAGTTTTTCTCGAATTAAATCCTTCTATATGTCTGTATATCGTAGGTTAAGTACAAAACCCTTCTGGCATGAGCGTAGTTCTGTCTACCCAAATTCTTTCTTTTATATATGATATATTTCGACAAATATATATTTTGGGAGTAAGTTGCTCCCTTCTTTGGTGTCAATAGCTTCAATCCTGAAGAAAGGAGCAACTTAATCCGAAATATATAATGGAAAAACTAGCGTTTTCATTAGAAAAACTTGGCAAACATCTATATATTTAGAGCGCTAAACATGGGGAAAGATCTTGAATATAATAGAAGGAATTTTGTAACTTCTTCTTCGTTCATCTGTATTCAAGTCTAACTGCAAGAATTGTGATATCTTCTTTATTATGACTGATGGTACAGGTTGTAAATATTTAGGAGTGCTCTCTCAAAAAATAGCTTCTTGTATCTTTTGACCTGTCTACGTATTTATGACCCCGATAATAGACAGCAAAAAATGAATATGATAAAACTGCACCAATTTCATTTATTTTCAATGAATATGTAAATATTGGGTTGTTTGATAATTCATGTCGTTTTTTTTAGATGACGTAAACTACATATTTAATGTAATAGTAGTTGCGTGGCTTATATTACTATACACAATTTTTAAGATTAAACTTTGGACTATCTTCGGTCAAAAACTGAGCGTCATTAGTAAACAACAAGTTGGTTAAAAACAAGCTTGAAATTGGACAATCAAAGAGAGCATTATCGGCATATTTTATTGTTTTACTTTCGAAAGGGCAAAAATGGGGTGCAAGCTCAAAAAAAATTGTGTGAAGATTATGTTGCGGACTGCCTTATTGAATGCCAGTATCAGCGTTGGTTTGCTCACTTTCGTTCGGGAAATTTTAATGTGAGAGATGCACCACATACTGGTCGTCCAACCACTACTGATAACGACAAAATAAGGACGTTAATCGAAACTAACCGGCGTATGACAACTCGAGAGGATGCAGAGAAGCTCGAAATATCAAATTCAAACGTTTATTTGCACTTACAACAGCCTGGCTATGTAAACAAACTGGATGTTTGGGTTCCTCACAAACTAAAGGAAATTCACCTTACCAAACGCATTAGCATATGCGATTCTTTGCTGAACCGTAACGGAAACGACCCATTTCTAAAAAGAATTATAGCCGGTGATGAAAAATGGATTGTTTACGATAACGCAGTCTGAAAACGATCATGGACCAAACCAGATGAACCACATAATCGATATTCAAAGCCAATATTCACTTAAAGAAGATTATACTTTCTGTGTGATGGGATTACAAGCGTATAATCTACATACTTTGAGGTGCTTCCAAGAAACCAAACAATTGGTTCGAATGTCGTCAACTATTAGAATTGAATGAGGAAATCAAGAAAAAACCCGTCAAAAATTAATGCAGCTCAATTGGAAACTGATGCCACATCTACTCTATAGTCCTGACAGCACCATCAGACTGTCATTTTTTTGTTCACTTTAAAACCATCTGAATGGTAAAACTTTCGATTCCGATCAGGCTGTTAAAAGTGAGTTGGACCAGTTCTTCGCTTCTAAACATCACGGGTTCCTCGAACGTGGAATTTTTCAACTTATCAAAAGATGGCAAAAGGTCATCCAACAAAATGGTCAATATATCTTTGATTATTGCTTGTTGTTAGTATGAATAAATTTACTTTGAAAAACATGAAAAAAACACGACATTGATTATCGAACAACCCAATAATTGCAGGAACAATTACAATATGGGCAAAAATCCAAATATTGATGAGATGCCCATTGTATTTCGCGCCCGTTCTTATCTCGTTAATAACTACCCAAAATACCAGCAAAGTATGGCTTAAAAGTTCAATAGATTCTGTTTCAAAAAAATTTTAATTTTATGATAGCTATATTTATTCTAGGAGGGGATCAGATGGCAAAGGTTTGACTGACAAAGAACGTACCTATACAGTGTGCATTGCGGTTGATTCAAGACTTACACTTTATAAATAGAAACATAACTGCTGGTAATTGGTGCAGTTCTTAGCAATGTGTGAAAGATCTCAAAAAAAGTTTGATATTTGTGGGTACCTTGAAAAAAAATAAGCGAGAGATACCGTCCCACCAATTTTACCAAAGAAAAATCATGAAGTTAGATCTACACTATATGGTTTCACCAAAGATATCACTCTCGTCTCTCACGTGCTAAAGCGAAATAAAGCAGTTCTCATACTTCGTCTATGCATCATAAAGAAAGTATCGATAAAGCACACAATAAACCTGATATAACAACATATATGTATGTATGTAATTTGGCGGAAGGAAGCGTCGATGAGCTCAACAAAAAGGCTGCTATACGAGTATATATGCAGTAGTAGTCGAAGAACAAGGCGTTGGGTCTTTGGCGATTTTTTCCGCATTTTGGATGTTAGTGCTATTGATGTAAATATTTATACAACATGCATTTTGGTGAAAAGGTGACAGCACCATCTGCATTTTGGAAGTTATTAGCTAGAGGTTTGGTTATTTCTCAAATGCAACGTCCGTGGCAGAATGTGTATCTACCAATCCAATTACGTTTCTCCATGAAAAGTGTTCTTGGGTCTGATGCACCACAATACTTAAGGCCAGATAATGATAATGACGGTATTAAGATCAGAAAACTTTGTCATATCTACCCTTCTAAACTGAAACACAAAACAGCTTATAAATGCGACGAATACAAGAAATATGTGTGCCTCCAATGCAATTAACCTGTATGTAATTAATGTTTGTTACATTCAAATTAGTTACTAACTTAGTGCATTGCAGATTCAAAGAGAATGTTGATTCATTTATGTTTTGTTATTTTTTTAAGAACGAATAATTAGTTAACCTCATGGCACTGCAGCGGAGGTTGGGCAACGAGCTAATTCACCGTACCTGGAAAACCATACAATGTTTGTAAACCTGCAAAAGCGCCTCGAAATGAATTGGACTCACGGCAACGACCTCGCAAACGGAAAAAGAACTATGGCACTGAATCCTGGAATGTCAGATCACTCAATTACCCTGGCGCTGTTAAGGAGCTTTTACAACAGGCCAGTCAATATAAATTCAAAATACTAAAAATTCAGGAAACGAACTGGACTGGAAATGATATTCAAGGCATGAGATCGCACACAATTTTGGGAAGCCTACTGGAAAACGAGAATTTGGAGTGACCTTTATTGTGGATAGGGAGTTCAAATCGCACGTTATTGATTTTAAAGCAGTCAATGAAATGACTTTCGCTTGGTTAGGCATAACTTTTGAACGGATTAAGATAGAGGAGTTTTGTTTTCACGAAACATTGGGTTCCCTTTCCATTAAGTCCCATTCGAAGGACATGGTAATTGAACAATGATAAAGTACATTTCCTGGTAAAACAAAAAAAAATCGAAACCGTCCGATGCACGCTCCGATTTTCATCATTAGTATTGCATATGATATACAATATATGGGACTAAAACGGTTCAGAACGGAATTGCAATCCATTGCTAGACAGACTCTGGAGGTTTTAGCGATAACATTTCGTGTTTTAAAATAAAAAGTTGAATTTAGCACAATGCCATATGAAAAACTGATTTTTTAAATCGAGATCTATAGGAGAGTTGGTTTTTAGATTGATAACATCACTTTTTTTGCTTTTTTAGGGTTTTGTGCTAAAATAGAAAGCCCTCTTGAAATCACGACGTGTGTCCGTCTGTCCCTTTATCCCGTCCGTAGGTCTGTATGTTAAAGTAGTTTTTCCCTGAAACTCCCGAAACTATGGAGACTACCGCCATGAAACTTTATGGAAAGGCCAGAAGTGATGATTACTTGAAAATGTCGGGGTGACATTTTTTTTTTCATCACAGGTAGCCACGTGGAGTAACTCTGCCGTAGACGATCCCGAGCCCGTTTGATAAAGGAGAAGGGATCCCTTTGTTTCCCCAACCAATAGGTTCCATGATTTCTTATCCCAAATCCCGCGACCAAATGGTAATAAATTTTCTCAGGGTCGCACATTGGTTTGACTGGTTTCTCAATTATGGGAGAAATGCCAATCACTGCAAATACACCCGCAGCTCTGCTGCTAAATTCTTCTTACACCTACCTTTTGGTCACGTAAGGGAGGGAACGAGAGCCTTTCGCATCTGATTACGGAGTCAAAAGTAATAACCATGCCACCAGGAAAAAGATTTGGCGACGGACTAGCTCCCCGTCCCTAGAAAACACTACATTGTTTCGAAACCGGCAAATGGGCCTCGAAATGGATTGGATTTACGGCAACGACCTCGCAACTGAAAAAAGGACTATGGCATTGGATCCTGGAATATCATATCACGGAACAACCGTGGCGCAGTTAAGGATCTTTTACAACAGACAAGTCAATATAAATTAAACATACTGCCAATCTCGGAAACGAACAGGACTGGTAGTAATATTCAAAATATGAGAGCGCATACAATATTCGAAAGTGGAAAGACTGCTGGAAAGTGAGAATTTGGAGTAGCGTTTATTGTGGACAGAGAGTCCAAATCACACGTTATTGATTTTAGGCAGTCAATGAACGAATATGTGCGATCTGTATAAAAGCGAAATTCTTCAAAAACTGGCTGATGAATGTTCACACCCCGACCGAAGAAAAGGACGAAGCAACGAAGGAAATGTTCGACAATTACCTGGAAAGACTAGTCCACTGATTGCCTACAAATGATAGAAAAATAATTCTGGGTGATTTCAACGTTAAGGTTGGCAATGAGCTATCTCATTGAGGAACGACTGGAGGATATAGCCTCCACGATGAAACAAATGACAACGGCCAGCGCCTGATTGACTTTGCATGTAGCAGATATCTAGTCATACATGTGACTTGCTTCCCAAATCGAAGCATTCACAAAATGACCTGAGTAACACTGGATGGCAACACAAAAAACCACAAACTGACCATGTTTTGATCCAACAACGTTGGGCCTGGAGCATAATTGATGTCCATACATACCGTACATACCGAGGAATTGACATATAGATGTCGCATGTCAAATGCATGTTCGACAAAGACCAGCCCACTACAAAAATTTGACTTCGAAAGGCTCCAAACGGCGTCTTTGGCCAAATATTTCATGAAGAAACTCGACAAACAGCTGGCTCTAATCTTATAAGATGCATCGCTAAAAACAAGCAACGAGCTCTGGATGGAAGTGAAAGCGGTGCAAAAGAAATTATTAATTCGATGATGAGTATCAGAATCAGACGTACAAAGAATACGTAGGTAAGAAAACCAGGACGAAGAGAGCGCACTATGAAAATCTCAGAAGAGTAGCGAATAAGATAATTAGAATTAAGAAAAGAAAATACTATGACGACCAATTTAGAAGCATCAATGTAAGTATAGCGAACAACAACACAAGACAAGCATACAAAGTAGTGAAAAGCCTGAAACGTGATCATCAACCCAAAATCATTCTTTGTCGTAATGACATCAGATTAAGGAAAGATAGGCATCATATTTCTAGAACCTCCTCCATCCTTCACACAGCTCCAGTGCATTGGTGCCTATAGATGTCTGTGTAGAGCTTCCATTGGCCCCACCTACTCTGGATGAAGTTTTCGAAACCATCAAACCCAAAAGAATAATAAAGCGCCGGGCATCGATTAGGTTCCAGTCGCGCTAATCAAATATGGTGGCAGCAGTGTTCGTTAAGCTATTCACAAAGCCATCCAGCACATTTGGCAACAAGAACATATGCCAAAGGAGTGGAGCCAATCAAGTACTCGTATATTCCCTACCTACAAAAAAGGTAATAAGCAACAGTGCGAAAATTATAGAGGCATATCTCTACTTTGTATGGCATACAAAATATTTTCAAAGATCTTTGAAAATAAAACTAGATCATACGCTAACAATATTGCTGGGGAGTATCAACGTGGTTTTAGAGCAGGCAGATCGACAATAGACCAATTGTTCACTGTTAAGCAGGTACTTGAGAAATGCTTAGAGTTCAACATAGATGCACACCACATTTTCGTTGATTTTAAGCAAGTATACGACAGCATTGATCGTAACGTACTGTACCAAATAATGCTTTGCTTTAGCATCCCAGCCAAATTAGTACTTCTTACCGAAATTAAAATGACATTAACGACCTCCCAAGTCCGCATCAATAACCAACTTAAACAGGGAGATGGGCTAGCCCATTGCTATGTAATTTGGCTTTAGAGTACGTCATATGGAAGCTACCTGTCAATACACGAGGTACACTACTATACAAGTCGAGGTACGTAGTAGCCTATGCGGATGACATAAACACTTTCTCACGGGCATTAACAACTGCCAAAGAACTTTTCCTGAAACTCGATAGCGAAGCAAAACTAGTAGGGCTACAGATCAATGAGAATAAAACAAAGCTCATGACGCAGGCGAGGAAAAATACCTCAAATACACAAATATCACACTTGGCGTATACAGTATCGAAAATGTGAGCAAATTTGTGTATTTAGGCGCCAAAATAACGAGAATCAGTAATGAAAGAGACGAAATATGCCGAAGAATAAATTTCGTAAATAAAATATTTTTTTCAGTTTTGACGATCTTGAAGACCAACTGCATACACAGGAAAACAAAGCTCCAAGTATACAAATCTGTGCTAAGACCGGTGTTATGCTATGGATGTAAAACATGGACCTAACCCAAGCATCCGCAGATATATTGAACGCCTTTGAGTGACGGCTCCTAAGGCGAATAATCGTAGTGAAGCTAGGCGGGGTCCGATGGCGAATTTCGATAAAACCATGACGATCCGGAGGTCTCAACGATTGTAAGACTACGGAAGCTGCAATGGACTGGCCACATGAATCGAATGGACGAACAACGGATACCCAAAAAGTTATTCCTTTGGAGAAATGAAGGCTGGAGACCAGCGAAACTGAAGAAATGCTGGTCAACTCGGTCGATGAAGATAGTTCATCGCTGCTCGGAGTTCAAAATTGGAGGACGCGGTCAATAGCCCGAGACAGTTGGAGGCGCTATTTGCAAGAAGCGAAGGCACGAGAATGGCTGTAGTGCTAAGAATAAGAAGAATTAGTTAACGTTGGTTTTAATAACTTTTTTTCTTTATTCAAGAGGTGAACTATTATGTTAGCTACAATCTTTCACTAAAAGTTAATTTTCTGTGCTAATTGTTGCACCTTTTGTGATTACTTGTGATATAAGTAGTATAATACTAAACTATATTTAAATATACTTTCTTTTTTTTTTTAGAAATATATCTACTCGATAAATGAAAAAAGATTTCATAAAAATTTTTTCTTTTTAAATGAATTTTTTGTTAATTATTATTTGGTGGTCTGTCAAATCACGCATTTGTACTTGTGTAAGTAAAATGAAGCTTGGGTACTAGAAGGTTAATAGGGAAAAATGTAAAGTTCACTAATCATGCTATTAATAACAAAGCTGATCGAATTTTGACCTCAGAGGTGTTTTTTGCTCTTCTACTCATAAATACCTATTTTCACGACTTTTTTGAGGTTTTTTTTTTTAGTAGAAAGATGTCTAATTTCCAGCGGAAGTATTTTTTGTATATTCTAACGTGCTCCTCACATTTGCCACCACTATTTTGACACTTGATCTCGAAAGTTTTAGTCAAAACTTTTCACTTGAGATCTATATTGATTTTTGATACAAAAACATGTTCAAGTGCACATCGATATACGCGGAGGATGGAGATGTTATAACTTTCGAGCTACTGGCAAAATGTTATTTTTATTGTTTTAGCTTCAGTAATTTCCAAGAAAACTTACAGTGACGCACGCACAGACAGGTCATAATTTTAGATAAGTCTTATAATATTATTTTACAATACCCTAAAAATTCGTAAAAATTTATAGTTGTGAGCCATGATATATTGTCTGCATTCAGGAATGGCGCCAAGGTATCCACTCGCAGAAATTCCATGAAATCAATTATTCAATGAAAGATTTCGTTGCTAAATTTAATCGCAACCGTCAGTAATACGTTTGACTAAAATAATATGTGTATATCACACCATGAAAATTCGACAAACTCTAATAAAGTAAGTCAGCTCTATATCTTAAAAGATCTTTAAACAACAGTCCTACGCCGAAATGCCTCACAATAGCTTCTATTCTCTATCGTAAATAAAAGTCACTTCATACGATGTCAATGTTTTCGATGCTGACGAGATTTTCAACTGCCTAAGCAACACATGGCTGAGGCGTGAATGGTTTTTGTTAAAAAGGGCTAGTCAGCGTGACATTCCAAAGGACACGTTAAAGACAGGTAACATATGTACACATGTTGCATTATCGCACATTATGGGAACGGAAACCTTATGTCATTTGTTGCTAAAATATGTAAGTCGAGAATATTTTTCATGTGTGAGCCTTTTTTGTAACATGAATTTTCTGCGTTGCGGCTAATGCATTTTTTATCTTGAATAAGACAATCAAAGCAATTTGTTAAATAAGCATTGAATAGAGGGTTTCTCGCCTACAATGTCGTCGAAGTCTTTCGTTTTCAATGCAACTCCCAGCGGTGTGAACTGGTACAAATAGTTTCGAAGGTAAACGTTGCTTTGATAATGGCATGTTAATGAAAATTTTGAGTTTATGTTTTCAATGACTTTCATTTTGAATGTGAATAAACGGCAATGAGTGAAATTCCGGATGAGGAAAAGTAAAAATATAAAATTTGCTTATTCTTTGCACCATGATAACATCACCGGTCATTAATGCGGGTGATTTTTCTACATCACATTTCTGGGTCACTGAAACACAATTTGTCAAATGATATTTCAAAACTTCCCTGACAGTTGAATTGATTACTGTTTTTCAAGACTGACATTGAACGCTGCCGAGTACTTCCTGGGAAGAGCATTCGCGAAAGAACATCTAGACAAAAACAATTAGCCACGAATAATGAATTAATCAACAATTCCAAGTGCTTATGATTTGAGTACGGCGGGGAAAGCAGCAAAGAACGAAGGTCTGCGTATGAGCGAAGAACGATGTGGTGTCATTAACATTTTAATTATTTACTTTAAGCTCATTCAGCTGATTCACGACTATGCACTGTGCAAACATGCAATGCGCCAGCAGCGAAGGAACGCATCCGATGGGAAAGTTTCTGCGCGCTTTGAGTTGTTGAAAAAGCGCACAATGGAAACCATTAGCGGATTTCACGTTATTCTGTACGATTTCTTCATAGATCATATATGCGAGACGATATGGCCGTTTATTACTGATTTCGAAAAACGTGCATGCTAAACCTGTCGCCATACAAATATTTTCTTCACGATCTGCACACAAAGCTTTTTGCAGTTTTTTATTTCTTCGCGGTCTAAACATGTTTTTGCTGCTTCCTCTTCTCATGAATTGCTGACGGTTGCGAAGTGTTTTCCCAATTTACAGTTGATTACACTCGCCAAACGAGAAATCATCGAATTTCGGTCACTTTTTCTCATATCATCGCACAACTCATCTGCTCTTGACAAGATATCTTTTACGATCCATTGAAAGGGCTACCACGGCTTTCATTCGCGCGAATGCCGATTAACGCGGACAGATTTTCATATGTGAAAACATTGTTCGAACTATAAAAGTTGTAAAGTTCATGCTTAAAAGATTTTACGAGACATTAACTCGGTGAAGGAGACAAACACATACGAAACTCACTATGCTTGAGTGTGTTGGTGTTGGAGCCTATTATCTGTTTTCGCACATACTGTACGCCTGTTTTTTCGCACCACCCAGATTTCGCAAAAAGTTTGAGACAGGTAAATAAACAAAATCTTCACACAAATACCTGAATACTATTCCTTTTCACTTCGTAGCTCAGCCAATTATCCGTGGAGAATGATATCGCCAACAGCGCGACCGCAATAATGGCGGATATTGTTGCTAACGACAGCGTTACGGCGGAGCACGGCATTTCAACCAACACACGTTTTCACTTCAAGATTACTAGAACTTCTCTAATTACTATCAACTTCTAGCGAACGGGAACCGACTCCGACAGACGCCAGGCACAATATTCGAGCACAGTTTAATCAGTCCTTTGAGCACATCCTTGTTTCCGCGTCCTTGGGTGAATTTTGCACTGAGGTGGACTCAAGACGAATCGATTGCCGTTTTTCTATGCTTTCTGGAATTTATCTATTGATAATTTCACACATCGACTTTCTAACCGAATTCCGACCTCACTTCATCTATAGTTTCTCTCGAACTACTCCGTGCGATCGGCAACGACAATATCTTGCGTCGCGCTACCTGTGTGTGCTTTGGAATTCCATTCTGCAGCCCCACCTTTGGGATTTCTTCTTGGCTTCGCGGTGTATCTTCAAGATACAAGTAACTTCGCCCCAAAGGTAGATGTGTGTCTTGAGCGCTGAGTCAGTGGTTCAGAGAATCGAGTCGAAGTACATACCAGTACGTAAGCAGCAAATGCATGATCCGCTCTTTGAGAACCAAGTACTGTTGAGTAGCACGTATTCATAATTGAAAACAAACAGGTTTTAAACAGGTGAATGAGATACCTGAGTGGTGAGTGAAAGAATCAACGCTGATTTGATTGTGTGAATGTTTAGTGTTTTGTACATTGTAAGGGGATAAGACTGAGTACAGAATTGGCAATTAAGGAAGAAAATGGGTCGGGTACCCAGTGAATCTTTATCATGGATTTTTTTCTTCGGGCTAAGAACAACATACTTAGGCATGTAACACCTCTGAGAATTTGAAGGTTTTTGGAGCACCATAAACAATGCCATGAATTTGTGGAATGTCACGCATAAGCATTTGATTGCGATGGCAGCTCATAGTTATGGTAAAATGCCAGCCAAGTTGCAATTTAAATCCAGTAGTGAAGAGATTGTCGATTGGATAGACTAATGAATGGTGAAGTTTAATTTGGCAGTGAATTTATTTTTTATTGTTTTAAGACAATTCAATATAATATTGACAATGTTTAACAAAAAAGTACCAAAAGAGAGTTCTCTAAAAATTTAGGAAAAAATAAAAAGTACGAAGCTATTTTTAACCGACTTCCAAAGGAAAGAAGGTTATCAATTCATCACGTATATTTTTTTTGCTTTTTAGGGTATTGTAAAATCATTTTACAATACCCTACTAAAATCGCGCCCTGTCTGTCCGTCCGTCCATGTGTCACACCACTTTTTCTCGCCAATTACATAAGCTAAAAACATAATATTTTGTAAATAGGTGTAAAGTGGTGCCCTCTTCAAAGTTTCATCACAAAAAGAATTTATAAGGTGTTCAAGGGGGGTCTCCCCATATAGGGGAGTGGCCCCCCGAAAAAAAGTTTCATCGCATGCAGGCAATATGGGTATCAAATGAAAGGTCTTGATAAGAACTTTTCAAAACAGGTCTTAAAATGACAAATTTTGCTCTGAGGGGAAAGGGAAATGTACGAAAATGCTGTGTCCTCCCCCTCGCCGCTGACCCGAAAAGTCTGAAAAAAGTTATAAAGGTGAGACTTTGAGAGTACAAGGGCAACAAATACCTTAGAAGTTGAAATTCGATCAACTTTGTTAATAATAGTACATTTTATAAATTTTACATTTTTGCATATAAAATCAAAATGGGGCTCTTAAATTTCCCAAAAACTACAATTTAAGTTTTTTGAAAGCAATTGTATGTGTTCTGAAATTTTCACAAATATCGAACAATAAACAACTATTTTATAGCTGATTGAATATTTAACAATTACAACACCATTAACACGTGATACTAGGGAGATACACGTTTGCAACCTTGACGACCTAGCCACTAGAAATATGTAGGAATTTTGATAAAAATTTTAGGAATGGTTTGTAATTATGATGTGTTATCATGACTAATTGAACGACGGGGTCAAAACACTTGAAACAAAATGGCGGCGAACATAAAAATATAATAACCATTATAATTCTTCGAACTCAATGTATGGAATCTGTATATTAGTCAAGTTTTGATGTGCAGAATATATTGTTTGATTTACTAATTGTTTTACAATACCCTTCTGGCAGGAGCGCTCTCCTGCTACTTCAACTTGTTTTCATGTATGTTCACGCACAACTTTTGAACGGAGATAGATAAAAGAGTCCTGTTTTTGGCAAATGATAAGTCTTTCTTCTTGTTAGGTCCCGTTTAAAGGACAAGAAATTCAAGTACCGGTAAAGGACTTTCACCGTTAAAACTTAAAAATTTCCGACTTTCACCCCAATTTTGCAGCATAACTAATCGACGCGTATAAGGATTTTGATCGTAGAAGTTTCAAATGAAGGAAAACATATTGGTCTAAAGCGGTTCGGAGCAGAATTGTAATCCTTTCAAGGACTCTGTAGATACTAAAATTTCAATATGATACATTGATGTCGAGAAATTGAATTTAAATGATATTTCGTACGAAAAGTGCAAATTAGTTGGACCTCTTCAAGGATTTGATGGAGATACCGAGTCCTTTGGTGTAAGATGATAAAAAATGATCAGTACCCTTAATTTTCTGCATAAACGGTACATTTCAATCAATTATTTGTACCGGAAATAACAAATAATCTAATTCGAAATGTGGCATAAATACAATTTCTCAATAGTAGGATGGAAAATTTCATGATGGTTTTCTCTTCCACATTCATTCTTTGCTTACCGATAAGCTTAGTAAAGGATACTTCTTACATCCTTAGACGTAAACGTTACACATAGGATTTATAAAATTCCCCGAAGAAATGATAAGGATTGAGTGATTGCAAATTATAGAGTTGATTCGTTACTTTCCAGTTAATATTATACATCATAATATATGCCCAGAAATAAAAAATTAGTGATTTCCATACTAAAAACCGGTGAGAATCGCAACCTAAAACGAGATACTTTTCCTTCTATAACCGATCATAGCTTTACAGACGAAGATGAAAATGCATAGCCAAGTTTTCATTGAACTATAGGGTATAATTTTCTTGAAACTTTCATGAAAATTAGGTGCCATAGTTAACTGAAAACGAAGGCGATGGGTATCGAATAAACGTGAACGAGTGATACGGTTAAGAAGGATCCTTTTAAGTAAATTTCTTGAGATTGATTGCGGAGTGAACTTTATGTTTACATATATAAGTACATATGTCTACACACACACACACACACACACACACACACACACACACACATTCACACACACACACACACACACACACACACACACACACACACACACACACACACACACACACACACACACACACATATATATATATATATATATATATATATATATATATATATATATATATATATATATATATATATATATATATATATATATATATATATATATATATATATATATTATCACGTGTTATGGTTCGCGGCCAATAATTTTAATGTTCCAGGAAAGTGAAAACGCAATGTCTTTTAGATTAAGTTAAAAGAGTTTATTTACTAAAAATGCACAATTATTAATTTTTAACCATTACACCAAATTTTACTTCCACTTTAACAATTTTTATTTCTACTGTCTATCACTTCACAATCTATATCGCTCTTAATTCGCACTCCACACTATCGCAGTTTTACTATATCGCGTTTGTAATAATTCCCCCATTCATTCAGCTCGGCTTTATATAGGGTCTCTAGTCATTCAATCCATTTCTCGTACATTGGCAAATTAACTGGAATATTCGAGCAGCTTATGAATGGGCAGTGACGTCACTCTCAGATGTTGATCATGCTTGGCTGGTTTTCGAGTACATTCGTTTGTTGATGTCCTTAATGGTTGTGAAAATAATTGCGACAGTAGCTCGCAAAATTATTTGTACATGTAACACTGCCCCCACCTCAGTTCTTTTCGCCCCGAGAAGATGTGTCGCCAGTTGTAGTCAATTCTCCCTGGATGTAATATGGGGCAAGACGGTCCAGGTGCACCGTGTATACGACGTCGTCGATTCGCTTTGTAACTCGGTATGGTCCCTCCCAATTATGTTGCAACTTTGGAGACCTACTCTTTCGCTGTTGCGAGTTATATAGCCACACCAAGTCATCTTGCTGGAAGCCAGTAGATCATACCTGGTCTTCATGCGGTCAGTACCCGATTCGAGGTGTTTTCGCACGGTCCGATGTATCTGGTTCAACCGTTGCCTTAGCTCACTTGCATGCTCCGAGATGGTTTGGGGTTTCTCGGGAGGTGTTCCGAACTTTATATCAGCTGGCAGACGAATAGTCTTTCCAAAAATGACTTTGGCTGGGGCTTGACCTATCGATGCATGTTCGGCAGCTCTGTACGCCATCAAAAATAGTGGGATATGTCGGTCCCAGTCCCTTTGGTTCTCGTCAACCATCTTGGCCAGATGTTTATTGAGCGTGCCGTTGAAACGTTCGACCATACCATCGGATTGGGGATGCAGCGGTGTTGTCCTCGTTTTCCGTATTTCCAGCAGCTCGCACATTTCGCCAAAAACTAGTGACTCAAAGTTTCGGACTTGATCCGAATGTAGTTCACAAGGTACGCCGTACCTACTGACCCAATTTAATACTAGCTGTTTGGCTACAGTAGTTGCTTCCTGGTTGGGAATACGGTAGACCTCGGCCTCTTACTGAAATAATAAGCCTTAACTAGCGTGTATCGATTTCCGCATTCATATTCAGGAAAGGGTCCTGCGATGTCAACAGCAATCCTTTCAAATGGTACGCCCACGTTATATGTTTGCATTTGTCCTCTCAGTCGTCACTTTGGACCTTTGACGGTAGCGCAAATCGTGCATCTACGGCACCAGTCCTCTACATCATCTCGAGCGTGGAGCCAGTAAAACCTTTCCCGCAATTTCGCTAAGGTCTTGTTAACACCAAGGTGGCCTCCCGAGGATCCTTCGTGCATCTCCTTAACCACATCGTGGATTCAGGTTAAGGGAAGTATAGTTTGCATCTTATAGGAGCTGCCATCCGCCGTTTCCCATTTCCGCTTGAGTACGCCACCCTCCACCTGAAGGGCGTTCCATTGTGCCCAATAGCTTTTCAGGGTTGCGCCGTGCATTGAAACGTCTTTCCACTCAGGTCGCTCAGTTTTCTCCTTCCATACGAGCAATGGACCGATATCTTCATCGGTTAACTGGGCATTTCGAATCTCCACCGGTGACCAACCTTCATCGGATTCGGCCATTATCAATGGCAGATCAATGGGCGGCTCTTTTTCTTCAATCCGTCGGCAATGCTTACAATTAGCTGGACATGGACGGCGGGATGGGGCGTCAGCATTTCCATGAACTCCGCCCTTTCGATGAACAATTTCGTAGTCGTATGACTGCAATCTTTCAATCCATCTCGCAACTTGTCCCTCGGGGTTTTTGAAGTTAAGTAATCATCTCAGTGACGCATGGTCCATTCGAGGAACAAATTTCTGGCCATATAGGTACTTGTGAAACTGCTTGGTGGCCTCTATTATAGCCAATAGCTCCTTCCTGGTCATGCAGTAGTTCCTCTCACTTTTTGAGAGAACTCGACTGTAATGAGAGAGAACTCTTTCTTCGCCATTGATCTGCTGGGAGAGTACAGCTCCAATACCGCCATTGCACATCGGTGTCGACTACAAACATTTTTCCGGGTTTCGGATATACCAGCACAGGTGATTTACACAGCTTCTCCTTCAGGGTCTCAAAGGCTGTCTGGCATTGTTCAGTCCAGACATACGGACGATTTTTCTCGGTTAGCTGATGGAGACAGCCATTTTGGCAAAGTCTTTGACGAATCTTCGATAGTAGGTTGCCAGACCCAGAAAATTTCGTAGTTGGCGCTTGTTGTTTGGTGTTGGCCAGCTTTTCACGGCTTCAATTTTCTCAGGGTCTGTTTTGACCCCTTCTGCTGATACGATGTGTCCCAGGTTTCTTACTTCAGCTGCAAAAAGGGTACACTTTTCGGGACTAAGTTTCAAATTCGCCAATCGCAATCGGGAGAAAACCTCTTCTAAGTTCCGCACATGCTCTTCGAACGTTCTCCCGATAACAATGATGTCATCTAGGTACACCAAGCAGGTTTTCCAGATTAGGCCACGCAGCACGTATTCCATCACGCGTTCGAAAGTGGCTGGAGCACTGCGAAGCCCAAATGGCATCACCACAAATTGCCACAATCCGGTCCCAACTGAAAATGCGGTCTTCTCTCGGTCCTTCTTGTCGATTTTTACCTGCAAGTAGCCACTCTTGAGATCGAGTGTAGAAAACCATTTTGCGTCGGCTAAAGTGTTCATAATGTCATCAATGCGGGGGAGCGGGGAACTATCTTTCTTAGTGACGTCGTTAAGCTGTACTTGGTGACTGTACTTGGTGACTGTACTTGGTGACTGTACTTGGTGACCTTGAATAGCTGCACTGGCTATTTGACCTGCTTCAATATTGCAGACGTGGATCCCTGGGCCTTGTCTGCGTCTTGCTTCCTTTTCCAATGATTGTCGTGAGTGGCTTCCAAGGAGGTGATGGTGGAAACAGGCTGGCAGCTGCCAATGACTTCACCCGCTTTGATGCTCGTGGTTTCGTCTGCGGTGTTAAGGACTCTAACCGGCACATATCCGTTTCTTATAGATCTTGCAAGGCTTCGTCCTACAATCAAACTGCGCAATGCAGACGTCTTCGTTGGCTCTATCAGATAAGATCGGTGGTCTCCAGAATCACCATCAAGCTTGGCCCATACAATGCTCTCGGAAGAATTCGGTAC